>PITA01000522.1:0-98385 GCA_004023965.1 Spilogale gracilis
TTAACCAACTGAGCCACCCAGGTGCCCCGTGACCAACTCTTTTTAAAAATAAAGTAGGAAATCTAATAAAATCCACAGAGTGAATTTTGAGAAATGTCACCATAAGACCATCTTTGGCTAATCTCTCTCCTATCGATGTTCGAGTCCTCATACATTCTCCTTCCTAGTATCTCCCCGGTCTGTTTCTGCCTCAATATCCCCATTTCCATCACCTCTCATGACTGTCACACAGTCTCTGAGCAAGGGCCTCCCCCCCATTTCGTGGTTTGCCTCTTTAATCCAGTCTTCACTTGGCTGCCAGAATAATCTTCAACACAAGTCTTTTTCTTAAAAACGTTCAACGGCTGCCCCTTACTTGGAGAAGGAAATGCAGTGTCTTCAGCCAAGGAACAAATACTTTTCCTCATCGGCAGCCATCCCACCTTTCATCCTGGCCCCATCCCCAGGCTGTTATGGACTGAGTGGGGGGCTCTGGAGAGAAAGCCAAGAGGGCAGCAGGTTTCTGGGCAGGACAGTGGGGTGGGGGTTGTACCTGGGAGAGCAGCCTCGGGAACACAGAGCTGAGGGAAGAAGGGGCCGTACATGCTGAGACTCGAACCGGCACCAGGCGCAGAGAGAACAGGAGGATGAGGCCACGACGGGACAGAGCAGGAAGGAGGCAGGAGCTGGGCAGAGCAGTGGCCCAGGAGGGGCTGGGACAAGGCAGTGACTGGAGCTGAGCTGGGTTTTGCCGAGCGTTCCTTCGTGCACGCTCTGATGGTAGGGACTCCTGCAGCTGCTTCCCTCCCCTGAGCTTGTGGTCCAGCCCACCCACCTGTGGCTTCCTTTGCTTCCCAGGCCTCAGGCCATGGAAACAATGTGAAGACTTCCCCAGCCCCACCCCTCACTGTTTCCTGGTAAAGCTGCCTTGCTTCTCTAAGAAAAGTAGACGGTGTCCCTGGTCCTGCTCGCTGCAAACAGGAAGTAAACATTTAAGGATCTGGTCTGAGAATGAGATGAGGTCCCAGGGTTAGCAGTAGAGGATAGATGGGATGTTCAGGATTCTGGCTTCTTTCTAGTTCTGTACTCCCTCCAACCCAAAAGGCGCAGCCTCACCTTTCTGGATCCAGTGAGACTCACAAAATTGATGTTTTCAGTTAATAAGAAGGAACATAAATGTTTGTCAAGAGGGTCTGTGGCTAGACACGAGTCTTTATTATAGTCTGTTAAGGAGAGAATAGGGAGAAAGTGAGGAGGTGAAGGAGCTGGAGGAGGAAGGAGATGAGAGAAGAGATGAGAGAGTCAGAGATAGTGATGGAGAGAAGGCGACAGGACAGAGGAGAAAACGTGGGACCTGGGGCTTGATGCATTCTAAATGAGATCAAACGCATCCTGCAATTTCCTTGGGGCATGAGCTTCTGTCTGAAGTCACAGGGATAATGAGGTCTTTGGCTCCTGTTTATTCTTCAGAGCTCTGAACACACTGGAATCCTGAAGCTCTCCTTGAAACCCACGAAGTCTGCAGGTGTCCTTTCGTCTAGGAGGAGCCGCGCAGCCCAGGGCGCCACCGCAGGAACCAGACCAAGAGCACCTCAGAGACGACGCGGTCAAGCCGAGCACGGCACTCCCTCCCGTGGTCAGATGCCCCCACTGCTGTTTCCTAACATGAGCACCGAAAGCCACATCGCTGGGTGGCACAGTTAACGAGAAACTTCTGCACAGGTCCCAGCAAACGCAGTGGCTGGGTTAAGTGAAAAATGCAAGTCAGTATTAATCACACAAATGATGAGGCAATTGCATTCGGTAAGGACAGAAATGAACATTTGATAATCCTTTGAAATGAAAAAATAAAGAGCCTATTACAATCTGTATATTATTTGAAGCTCCTGAAGTCACATATTTTTATGTATTTATGTCCATTTCATATATCTGTAGGCTAAATACAAATTTCTATCAATGACTGTGACATTGAGCTTAATTACGCTCATTGTTTTTATCTGAGCTGTTGCTAAGGAAAATGAACGACACTTACGGGCCGTCCGTCATAGCGGCAGCGGCCACTTCCAGGAAAAACAGTTGATTTTCATCATCTGGGCCAAAGATCAGGGGTCCTCTTTGGTTCATTGAGAAATCGATATATTCCTTTAGCATCTCCTCTACAGACAGAAAGCCAGATGCCTCACTCAGCACTCACTTGTTGAGAACATTTACTTATCTCCAAAACTGTACTGACAATTGTGCTTAAATAAATGAACATTCCCACTGCTGCATTCTCGTGTGGCGGGAACAGTAAGTGAACATGAACAATGAGTTCCCACCAGTGAGACCCCTCCTGGGACTAGAGCCTCCTTATTGACAAAACTCATTATGAGGCTTTTCTTCCCTCATCCTGCCGCCCCTCCCATGACTCGTTGCCGTAGCTCATGCCAAGTAACAGTTGGCGTGCGGTCGATGTGGGGCTGCGTACCGCGGGCAAGGAGGGAAGCCTGGCTTCCCTGTTTGATGAATTTGACCCTTCAGCTTTACTTTTTTTACTTTTGAAAAAAAATATTTTATTTATTTATTTGAGGGAGACAGAGAGAGGGAGCGCACAGAGGGAGGGGAAGAGGCAGAGACTCTGAGGCAGACTCCCAGCAAGCATGGAGCCCCACAAGGGGCTCGATCCCCCGACCCTGAAATGATGACCTGAGCTGAAACCAAGAGTCAGACGCTGAACCAACTGGGCCACCAAGGTGGTCCAACTTTATTTTACTTGTTAATCCCTCAGATCTCAAAGTAATCTATGGAATTGATACATGTTAAACATTGTTTCATTGATTTGCATTTCTGTTAACTGTTTTTAATAAAAGCTCCTCATAGATTCTGGGAATAAGAGGAGAAGATGGAAAAGGAGGAGAAAGAGAGGCATTTTATAATTTGTCAGAGATCTTAGTATTATTATTATAAACCAGAGAAGTGCTAACTAATAATTTTCTAGGTTGGGTGGGGAATCTGGGTTTAGGATTTTGGTGGAAAAGGAGACACAGCGCCTAGGTAAGGCATCTGGGTGTCAGGGAAATTTGGGGAGAAATTGCCATACAAGCTCCACGTAAGTAACTGATGGCTAATGGCGTCAGCGCCACACAGTGAAAAGGTGGGGTTCCCAGGTTGGGTCAGGATGCCACTCTGGACAGTCGATGGATAATTGCAGAATATTCCCCACTTCTGACGAATACAAATGGTTCTTCTGAGCTGCCTCTGCAGGAGTTTTCAAGAAAATGGCCACAACATTTGCACTGCAGTCCAACATTCTTTCCTGAATGGAACTCTCTCTCAAATCAATAGATATGAATGCGGCCACTTACTGTGACCTTAGTAACTATTGGATCAGAATATTACCTTCTTTTCTTTGCGTTTTTATTCTGTCGGGTTGTGAAGTAAGATGTCTTGCAAGTTGGTTGTTCTCTAAACCATTTTTTACTGCCATATATAGATATACACCTGAGGAGTGGTGTGTTTTCCTTCTGCCGCCCCTGCTCCTGGAGGCATGTCAACCTTCTAGAGGCCTCAAGTTGACGTTATTTGGGTTGTTACTGTGTTTCACTGATGCAGGGATGTTAGGGGGCTGCATCCATGGACGTAGCTTTCTGTTGCTTAGAGTAGTTGGCTTACCAGGAATTCTGCAACTTCTCAGGTGCTGTCTGAATAACATGTTGCGTTAGAACTATGGCTCGCTCCTTCCTTCCTTCCTTCCTTCCTTCCTTCCTTCCTTCCTCCCTCCCTTCCTTCCTCCCTCCCTCCCTTTCTCTCTCTCTCTCTTTCTTTCTTTCTCTCTCTCTCTCTCTTTCTTTTTCTCCTTCCTCCCTCCCTCCCTTCCTCCCTTTCCTCTCTCCATCCATCCTTCCTTATATTTTTAATTTATCAGAGAGAGTGAGAGTGCACATGAGCAGGGTGGGGCAGAGGGAGAAGCAGGCTCCCCACTGAGTAGGGAGTCTGATCCAAGGCTTTATCCTGGGACTCCAGGATCATAATCTGAGCTGAAGGCCGATGCCTAACCGACTGAGCCCCCCAGGTGACCCTGAACTATGGATATTTCTACAGCTTGGATTTAACATACATTTTTTGAGAAGCTACTATTTCCAAATAGCCCAAGAACTGGAGGTCCAAAAATGGCAGTGATGTCTTCTCTAACTGCAGTGTAGAGGGAAGACGAGAGACATATTGGTAGCTGCAATATGGTTGAAACACCTTCCCCGCTGCCTCTTAGAATCCTTAGGAAAACTACAGGCAGTTGTATTGTTGTCCACATCTGAGAGATGAGGAAGCTGAGCCATAGAGGCAAAGCAGCATGATGTAACACTTAAACACCCAGAGTTCAAATCCCTGGTTTCAAGGTCACAGAAGCAGATGGCTCTGGCTTTTGTTTGCCTCCAGAATGGTGGATCCCAAAAGATGCGTCCACGTTCTAATCCTCAGGACCTGTGAGTGTCATTCTGTAAGACAGAAGTCATTGCTGAGTTAAGGATCTTGAGGCAGTGGGTTATTCAGTTCACCCTTGGCGGGCAGCACCGAGGACCGTCCCGCGCTGGGGCTGCTTGTGGGGGGCACTGCCAGCCCTGGGCTTCGCGCACCTGCTCTGAGGTCTTGTTGTGACGTCTAGCGCACGGGGAGCCCAGCGTTGAGCGGCTGCGTGGTGATCACACGGAGCAGAAAGGAAAAGCATTATTTCCTTAAGTGGTTCTCCCTCTGTCACCCAGTCCCGTTTTGGGCATACTGTCTCTATGTCACGTGTGTACAGGACGAGGGCTGGGAGGTGAATCACGATGGGAATTGCTGGGGGTTGGTTCCAAACCCCGAGAGGGTAGCAGCGCCTCCCCCTTGCTCCACACACGCGGACCCCGGAGGGGCAGGAAGAGTGAGTGCCTGAGGGAGGAACCCTGTTTCTGGCTCCTGGGAGCAATGAGGCCCCATGCTGCCCCCCGTTCCACGGGAACCCCCATCAGCCCATGTGGCTGTGAGGCCCAAATGAAGGAATGCGGATAAGGGGTGCTTTCCTCTCAACAAACTTCTACATGAGGCTGTGGCGGGGGGAGGGCTAGGCCTCTTCTGCTCTGCAAAGGCGTTGCTATGAACTATGCCTCGGGGCCCCAGTGTCCCTGTGGAATTATATGGAATTCTGCAGATGGTTTTTGAAAATGCCCCGAGGGAAGGAGACGTCTTACCCAGTCAAAGCATAGTTCCCATGACTGCTTTGGTAAGAAAGGAGCACGTCCATGGCCCACTGTTAAGCATGAAGAGGATTCTGAGTAGCTGAGAATATTTACTAGTAAACACATGTCTTAACACAACCTGTCAGGGAAGCTCGAATGTCAGGGCGTGAAGAAGGGAGCCCGTGGAGGGGGCGCCGGCACGGGGCGGCTCGAACTGCTCAGCATCAAGACAGACTTGCCAACAGGCTGGTGCTGGGGGAAGGAGCCCTGTGGGCAGGTGGGGGGACACAGGCAGAGCTGGTTTTAGGGGAGGGCAGGGGACTCAGGGCTCGGACGGTGGTTTAGGAGGTGATTCTGACCTCCCAGCTGACGGCTGCTAGGAGCAACTATCATGGCAGGGGGCCGTGCAGACACGGGTAGGAAATGGGTTAGAAACGAAGGAGGAAGGGGTGCCTGGGAGGCTCAGTCAGTTGAGTATATGACTCTTGATTTCAGCTCAGGTCATGATCTCCAGGTCCTGGGATCGAGCCCTGTGTCAGGCTCCCTGCTCAGCATGGCGTCTGCTTGAGGTTCTCCCCCTTTCCCTCTGTCCCTCCCTGTGCTCACACACACTGTCTCTCTCAAATAAATAAAAACCTTAAAAAGGAAAAAAAGAAACTAGGACAGAAGAACAGACATGTAGCCAAACTTGTAACATCAGATTCAATTTGGGATCCAGACAGGACAACGGCGAAAGAAGCAAGTATAAAGGGATTATAGTGGGGAAGAACAGAAAGGAGGGCATTTGTGCTTAGGTGGTTTTCAAAGTCTCCTGTAAGGAAGGGGATGCCAGCGCAGTGCTGGGCTTTAGGGTCTGTGACAGTGAGGGGCCCTGCACTTAACTAAGCTTTGCTGCCATCTGCATGGATGTACCCGTGTTGGCGGCAGGTGGACAGCCCCGTCTCCAGTGCCCAGCCTGAGCTCATGTCCGTGAGCAACCCCACGTGGCTCTCCTCCGGCCCGAGGGACCATCCCTTAGACACAGGCTGATCTTCCCCTGCACCTCTTGCTGGGGTTCGCCACACAAGGATGCATTTCCAAGCAGTAGTATATTGACTTTTGAGTGTTTCTGGACTTCCCATAAATGATGTCAACATGCATGTTATTATTTTGCAAGCTGCCTTGTTTTGCTCCAAGTATGTATGAGAGTCCCGTGTGCTGATGTGTGCAGCTTCATTGGTTCCTTGTCCTCCTCAAGTCTGAATACAGGGGTCCCCGCCTCGCACAGCGCCCTGACCAGTGCTCACGAGGCACGGCTGCGTCCGCACCTGGGGCCAAGATGTCTTGGTCGGTCAGGGCTGCTCTAAGAAAATGCCGCAGACCTGGTGGTTTAGGAAACTAGCAGATGTAGACTGCTCATGTCTCTGCAGGCTGGGAGTCCGAGGTCAGGGTGCTGCAGGGCCCAGGGAAGGCTGTCTTCCGGGCTGCAAACTTCTTGCTGTGTCCTCCCGCGGTGGAAGGCTTGGGGAGCTCTCTGGAGGCTTTTGCAAGAACACTAACCCCATTCATGGGGCCCATGCCCTCACAACCTAGGCGCCTCCCAAAGGCTCCATGGCCTAACCCATCACTTTTGGGGGGTTCCAATGTCAGCATATGAAGTTTGGGGGACATACAACCATTTAGACCATGACACATGGTGACTAAAGTTTGTGTGTCACAGTGTCTTTCTCCACCCTTCTGCCCAAACTTGCCAGTCTTTGCTCTCACTCTGGGTTAGGGGTGTGTGTGCCTCACGTAACTAGATGCCCAGTGGGAGGAAGGCCTGAGCGGAGGGCGGTCTGTGTTTTGCACTTTTCGGAACAGCGGGGGGCGGGCTTCCCAGCAGGTGCCACTGTACCCCTCCCCAGCAGCAGGGAAGACGCCCTGCCCTCCATTCCTTCCTTTACTGGTTTCAAAGTGTTCAGCGGTCTGGTAGATGGAAACTGGTGACCCATTGGGCATGTTCTCAATTTGAGTGAGACTGAAGGTACTCTTAGAAGCTCATTAGCTCCAGGGTCTCCTGTCCATGGGTACTGTTCTGGGATGGTGCCCACTTTCGCACTGAGGTTGCCGCTGCCTGCTCGCTGGTCGTCTGGGACTCCGTAAGTAACCCTTTCTTTGCTACATGCACTCTAAAGTGCTCTCGTTAGGGCTTACTTTTTTTTCTGGTTAGGTTCTTTACCCCCCCACAGATTTTATTTATTTTAGAGACAGAGCACGAGTTGGGGGAGGAACACAGGGAGAGAGACAAGCAGACTCTGTTTTAAGGGCAGAACGTGATGTGGGGCTTGATCCCAGGACCCTGAGATCGTGACCTGAACCAAAATCAAGAATCAGATGCTCGACTGACTGAGCCACCCAGGTGCTCCTCTGATTAAGTTCTGAATCTTCAGCTCAATCTTTTCCTTCATGGTTTCTAATTTTGCCTCACTAAGTCCTTCCCACAGATGTCCCAAATAATGTAAGTTGTAAGGTGTGAATCTACATGGATGGAGGCTTGTGTGGGGCAGGGATCCCAATCCCTCGCAGAAACATATCCTTTCTGGCGTGTCACCGGCTTCCGCGTGGTATCCGTGTCTGGGCCGTGGCTGCACGAAGGCCTCCTTGTCCTGCTCACTGTCCCTCCCCCCGCCCCAATCTTCTCTAAGAAGCCCCTCCGTCTCCGTGACTGTGGGCGGCACATCTGTGCCAGCAGCCGTTTGACACGCGTTCCGGGGCTGGTCTCACCCTGGCCACCACTCCCTGGCCAGTCTCCTCTCTTGTCCTTTGGAGGCCATTGCAAACTTCATCGTCCTCTTCGAGCATTTTCTTGGCAGATAACATACTCAGTCTACGCAGCCAGGGAACCCCTCCCACCCCTGTTGGCTGAATCCAGTCTCCTGGGACTTTGCTCTATCGTAGTCCCCTTTCTTCCCTGAATTCCAGTGTCTCCTCCTTTGCCTCCTTTTCTCGTGCACGTACCCAAATTTCTTTCATCTTTAACAACCCGAGACAAAGAAAAGACAAAACAAGTTCAAAATTAAGTGGAAACACACAAATCCTTTCCTTAGTTTCCGTTAACCATGATAGGGGCTGGGGGAGTGGGGATTGTGAGGTGGTGTGCCCTCCCCACCTTGCCCCTGAGGGCTGCAATGGACAACTCACTCACCCGGCCAGTTTGAGCCACTTCCTCCCTGCGGGGCTCTCCGAGCTCCTACCCGAGGCTGGGTAGTGTTCTGAGCTCCAGACTCGCCTGTCCTGTTGCTTCTAGACCAGCCACCTGGCTGACTCAGCTGCTCCTTGAGCTGGATGCACAACTTACAACCTCCATTCCTTCTGGAATTCCTACCATGGTCACTCCAGGAGGACCTAAGAGCTATTCCGGGGCACTCCCTCTACGCTTACTTGGCTGCAGAATCCTGTCCTCCTAGTCCCTAACGATGTCTCCAACGCAGCATCTTCTCCAGCTTTGTCCTGTCACCTGAGCTGACCTAATAACCTCCCTGGTTCTCCTTCACGCATCGCCAGGTCTCTTTGTAGAGACGCGGTCGCTTCCATGCCTGCTTATTTCCGATGTTCTCCATCGCTACTGGGGAAAAGACTTAACCCTGCTGGCATGTGATGCTCCGGCCCCTGCACCCTCCGCGCTGCACAGAGGACACTGCTAGATCGCCCTCAGGGCACAGGCGCTTTACACAGTCACATAACACTCTTGCGAGGGTCACTTTTCTCCAGATCGCCCGTAAACGCTTGAGATAAAAGTTGTCATCTCCCAGAAAGGGATTCCAACATACACTTGCATCGGGCTCCCTGGGTGTTGGGAGGGGTGCCCATTGTGAGGGGTGTGGGGACACTTCATGATGCCACCTGTGGTCGGATGCTTGGACCTGTCCTCTGGTTGTCGTCCTAACGAGCCCGGGGGGTGTGTTCTGACGCACACCTGAGGGCCCAGTGCCCCGACGAGGGGGCGTGGGGTTCTCCCACTGCACAAAGCCCCCACCCCAGCGAAGAGGAAGGATGAGATACCCCACATTACCACAGCCTTTCCGCAGGCGTGGTGGAGTATCATGTGCACTTGTCATGTGAACTTCCCAGTCCTCAAATGTCCTCCTGTGTTAAATCAGATTCCGAAGTCTATGGAAGCAAGATGCTTCTGTCATCCTCTTGTTAGTTTTGACTTTATTTCAGATTCTATACCGCTGTACACCATGAAAGCATAAAATACTCAACTCCTTCCCCTTATTTACATGGTGTGAAGTTTCTAATAACAAAGATTTATCATGAAAGAGGATATTACCTAGAGCCGAAATACGGCCCATAATCAATTCAGAGACAGCATAAACTGCGTTCTATTTCATGATCCTGCCCCTACAAGACGACCTCCCACTCAGCACGTCTAAATGCGACAATGGCCCACTTCCGTGCACTTCTCTGCCCTACACACGGTCCTTCCTCCTTCTGCAGACTTGGGAGGAGCGGGGAAGAGCGGAGCTGGGGGTCCGCCCGACGCCACATCCGCCCAGAGGCCGTGCTTGCTGGGGTCCTGCAATCACCTCAGGGTCGATTATCTTCGATGATAATAGTTCTTCCCGGGGAGGACTCAAGTTCAACAAATATGTATCGAAATTCATACTCGCCACTTTCTGGGTTCTGAAAAACAAACATATTTCCAGGTGTAACTTTAGTCCCCAGGACTTGCGTCCCGTCGCCCGGAGCCCTCGGTCCCCCACACCCGGCCCGCACACCTCCTTCACTTCAAGATGCACTGTCCCCTGCTTCCCTGGCTCGGAGCCCTGGATGTAGAACTTCACACGCATGTGCTTCAGCCCATCCTTGACATATTCAATGAAACTGTCAAGAAAACCAAAGAGCACAATTTCAACTCCTGTCGTTTAAAAATGACCCCAAGTTTCTGGAAGGCACACGAAGTGTGGTACCTGACGTGCTGCCTCCGCCCGCGGCGTGTCACCTCCCCGTAGCCCTTCACGGGCTCCCCGAACACACTGATGACCTGTGGGACAGACGCAGCACGGAAACCGGTAAGGCCTCCACCTTTCAGGATTCCCAGGGAAATACTTTCTGACAAAACAAGTGATTTTTTTTTAAAAGATTTTATTTATTTGATAGAGAGAACACAAGTAGGCAGAGAGGCAGGCAGAGAGAGAGGAGGAAGCAGGCTCCCTGCCAAGCAGAGAGCCGGATTTGGGCCTCGATGCCAGGACCCTGAGATCACGACCTGAGCCGAAGGCAGAGGCTTTACCCACTGAGCCACCCAGACGCCCAAACCAAGTGATTTTTTAAGAAAGCAAATCATTAAGCCTGGGACCCTTTCAAGGTGACAAGTCCAACGATGAAAAAACTGCTCGCACAAGTGTGTCTCTTCCGCAGACCCTGAAGTCGGTGACGCAGTGACAGGTGTTCCTACTTCCCCCAGAAACCAGGCACAACAAGGGGGGCAAAGGTTTAAATACACATTTGAACATTTTTAGTGAACTGTATTTCACGGGGTCTAATGCTCAAAACTACAGGAACAAAACAATTCTCTGAGTCACTAAAGACGGTCAAAGAAAAAGACTACAAGCTTCTCCAGCTCTCCGAAAGTTCACTTCACCACTTCAAAGAACCTACATGAGTCTCTGCTTTTGCTAAGTGCACCAGATCCAAAGGCTTGCTTGCTTTCAGGAAATGGTGGCTGTGCCCTCGCTTCACGCCCTGGGCTGAGCTCCTTCACTTGCCAGGGGAAGCCTCCCATAATCACCTACTCAAAACAAGCCAGGCCTAGAGGCACGAGACCATGATTCCTAATGGGAAAACTGACAAGGATGTGGATATGTAGCTCTTCTTGAATTTAAAGGCAAATACTTTGGAGCCTTTCCAAAAAAAACAAAAACAAAAAACCAAAAACCAAAAAACCCCAACATAACCAGGACCTTCCTCATTCCCTGCTCAGTTTGCACTTACTCAGAGATGTGTCTCCTTGCCTCCTTCTTCTTGGTTTCCCCGACGGCCCAGAGTCCAGCGATAAGAAATCAACAGATGGAAAGAGCAAGATGCCAGAGCCCCTTAGCCCGAGGTCTCCTCTCTGACAGGACTGGAGAAACGTGTGGAGCGAGTAGAGGCAGGGCCGTAGGGAAAGCAGCCAGGGCGTCTGCGGCCTCACACCTCTCCCGGCCCAGGGTGTGTGTGCCGTTTCTCGCACACCCTGGTCTGGGTGAGAAGCTGCCTCGCTGGTTTTGGTGCTATCTGCTGCCTGCCTGCCTTCGAGGTATAAAGATGACGTTTCAACGAGTAAGATTTTTCCACGCTGAAGCTTTCCACCCAGGGAGTAGGAACTCTGGTGCTCGGATGGCCACGCCGGCTTTCTATCTGTGACGGGAAAGCAGAGAGCCTTTCCTCTGGCAGGACCTCCAACAACGTGGGCAACTTTTCTGCACGTCAGCCTGCCCCCCGGGAGTGCTCCGGGCCGGCTGCGCTGAACGGCACAGCTGTGGAGTCACCCGTGGGCTCGGGTCCTGGCTGTGCGCTAACAGCTCAGCAATCTTGGTCGGGTGACCTAACCCCTGAAGTGTCAGTCTCCCCTTTGGCAAATGGGACAGTCATAGTACTTGACACAGATGGCTTCCGTGAGAGCCAGGAACGACGAGTGCGCAGAGTGTGGTGCCTGGGGCACAACGCGCCTTCAGTGAGTGGCAGTAATGACCACTCTGATGGCAGGGTCACGAGTCAGGTTTTTTACAGGCCTAGAAACTTACCGCAGGACTCTCATTCTCTGGCAAGGTCTAAGCATTTAATATCTACGACAAGTGACTGTCTTGTACAGTTAGGATGAAGACACCGCTACACAGACCTTTGGGCGGTCCTAAACCATTCCAAGTACAGAACAGAGAGCTAGTAACATAATCACAATCCAAACATATGACTTTATTATCACATAAACATCACTAGGCTCAGAACCAGTGTGTGTGTTCTGCCCTTCCCCACCCACCCCCTGCATTTTTTTCCTGATTGTCACAGCTGTGACTCCGTCTGCAACACTAACCTCAGGGTGTGATCTGCATTTGTCCAAAGCTTTCCCGTAGATCTTATTAGGACTCGATGAAGAAAAAAGTTCTTTGAAAACTGTGTAAAACAAGCCACCTGCAAATAACAGAAAAAAGAAGATCAAGCAAAGCAAGAACAAGACAAATGTTAAGTTAAAAAGATTTTGGGGGCAGGCATTGTATTTGCTGTGACCAACCTGTGATACTGATCCCAAGAAGCACCACCAGCAAATAGGTGAAATCTCTTCCAGCTTCCTTCACTGCAGGGAGAGAGCACGGCCGAGTCAGACGTGTGCCCGGCAGCGGGGGAGCGCTCACGGCTTCGGCATTTCTAGTGGGGGCGTGTGCATCGGGACCCCGTGTGGGGGTCTGCATGTGCTCTGGGGTGCTGCCCTCAAGCCTCCCTGTGAATCACAACCACCTGAACAAAGTTTTCAAACGAACCTCAGCAGACTTCTGGGCCAGTGATTTAGTGCTGTAACTTAATACCTCTCTACTTTCTAAGACAAACACGTGAACAAGTGAGGCAGGCCCTCAGCGTGGAAACGTGACAGAGACTGGGCAGCGCCACACACGTTCTGCTGCTCCCAGGTCAAACGTCTGCTTTGTCACCTGCAGTCCAAGGAACGGAAACAGGCCTCAAGGCTGACGAGTCATGCCCTGTCCCCACTGGCTGGGCACACAGTACGAGCAGAATGGAATCCAGAACAGGAATTTGCTTGGCCTGGGAAGCGCATGAACTTAGAAGGTGAAGAGCCTGCAGAGATCCGGCTCTCTACTGAGCAGGGGCAGCGCAGTGGTTCGTAGGGATGGGACACGGCCAGCACTGTGAGTACGGTCTCGTTTAGGACTCGTTAGGTCTCCCACTTGTTACCACCTCGTTTTAGGGACCAGGGCCTTCTGGATTTTGGTTGCCCTCTAGAGTAACCGTACACCACACATGGCTATTCGAGTTTAATTTTACAATTAAGTTAACTTAAAATTAAATAAACACTCAGTTCTTCAATCATACTAGCAACACTTCAGGTGCTGAAGGGCCACATGTGGCCAGTGGCTTCCACACAGAGATCTATCTATAGATAGAACAATGCCATCCCTGCGTCAGGTTTTATTTGGACAATGCTGTGGTGGACATTCTGCAAAACACCTTCGTCCTTTCTATTTCTGCCATCATAAAAGAGCCCAAGTTAATAAGGGGCATGTATGTCGGGAAGCCTGGTAAACACATGTACTCTAGGTGTGTGTGTGGGGGCGAGTGAGCCAGAAAACAGATCCGGGGCTCACCAACTACAAAAACAAAACTCTTAGAGATACACTGCATGGGGCAGGCTAAGATACCCCATTCCAAATAAAAGAAACGACTGCATCGCACACCACGATGTGTGATAGGTCCCTGTGGACTGCAGGCAGCATATCCCACATTTGGGAAAACTGCTCCCACTCATTCACTGAGTCATCAGAAAGGCTGTCGCCTTTGAATGGGGTACAGACGAGGACAGGACTGGGCAGCAGGACCTAAGTGCAGTGTAAACAGCACTGCTGCTGCAACCAGACCACCTGACACAGTCTGCCTGACAGTTTGTGCCTTTGCCCTCTGCATACAGGCTGTTCTCTCAATCACCTCTCACAGCACCCTTCAGGCTACTATGGATGAATGATTATGTGTTTTACATGTTCAGCAGATTACAAAACAACTGACAGGATTTTTTGTTGTTGTTAATGTTGTCAAAAATTCTGTATCAAAATGACACAGAGCAAAATATAGAGCAAAATAATAGTCATCTTTGCACAGTGTAATCATGGACGTCTCAACCGTTTGCTTCCTTTTTATTTTTTTTTTACAGATTACTTGTGAAATGAAATAAACAATAAACATTAAATGCATTAGCTCATCTATGAAACCTCTGACTTCCTGACACAATTACATTTTGCCTTTCCTATTATCTATGTTCTTTGTTACTGCCTGTGTCACCTGGAGGTGAATGATGTTTTAAACATCTTTAATTCTGTAGCATGAAGAGTCTAAACATCTGAGCACAGCAGTCATTCAAGGGCAGTGCTGAGTTGACCTGCCTGAGCTGATCTCTATGGGTCATGCCCCAGTGACACCTATGTATTCCACCCAATTACTCTGTATCTATCTTATGCTCCCTGGTACCCTCTTTGTAGCACAATCACCATGTTTTCACTATTTCACACTCTGTGTTTATCTTTTTCTTAAGTGCTAATCTATTTGTGTACAGGAACTCCCTGGCACACCGTTAGCATCTGTTCAAGTGTGGAAACCCAAGAAATACTCGTGAAGGGCTGTTCTAAAGAGCACTGGCATAGCTATTAGGAAATTAAGATTAGGAAAATGTGGTTTTAATTTTCAGTTATGTGAAACTGGGGACGTGTGCCTCTTATATAGAGTTTTAATGTCCGCCTGATGGAGCGAACAGGAAACTCAGCTGAGATGAAATGACACCTGTAAAACCTACTGATTATAAACTTCTAAACAACGGTTAAATTTTATACAGCTCCATACTAAAACTAACAGAAGTTGAGAAAAATTTTCTAGATGTAATTGAACAAAGTTCCGTAAAAATCAACTTTGAAATCTAAGTCTGTGAAGAGAACTGTAGGTCTATATTCTCAAATTCTGAACTGGGTTGCACGGTTCTACCTCTTAATTTGTGTGCATTGTCTTTCTATTTTTAGCACTGAACCTGTGTCCAAGGAAACTGGTAACTCTCGCCACGTTGGCGGAAGACTGATCACTCCCGTTACCTTTCTGTGACGTTGAGACGACGGTTTCCCCTCTCTGACCGTGCACAGACACTTGTTTGCTGCTGTCATCCCCTACCCTCTGGCCGCTCTGCCCCTGAGTCCAGATGGTTTTCTGGGTGACTCCAAGGAGACACTTAGGTTGCACCGTTTTCTTTCGCTCTTGCCGACCCCAGCTCAAGCTGGGCGCAGTCTTCAAGCAAGCTTTGTTAAGCACTAAATGTGACGGGAACAGCCGCTTCCCCGACGACCTACGCATCTTCTCTGCACACTGTGCAGCTCGTAAGAAAGTACAAAGCATGATCACAGGAAACTGCTCCGCTTTGGAAAGGCGCCAACTACGGCCAGCAAAGCTTCACTATCCAACAGCCGGAGTGTACTCAGGGCTACACATTCACACGGGTGATTCTGCACGGTGTGTCCGGCAAAAAAGAGCTCACGAAAGATGCTCATCCACCTCCTCTTCCTTCCCGTGCTCTTTTAACTCGAAATAAAGCGCTTTAATTACCTCCGGTACTGACATTCACACACTACCCGCCATGCCTCTGCAAAGGAACCTGGGAAATCGCCAAGTGTCTGGGAATAGTAGTTCCAAGCCCTCACTCCTCCCAGAGCTACCGCAGCAGCAACGGCACCCGGACTACATCTCCCACAGTGCAAGGCGGGGAGACCGCACGTGGCCCTCCCCCCATCGTCGCCTGCGCTGCACGTATTTGGCGCCGCAGGGGGGGGGCGGAGTGATCTCGCAACTGACAAAAGTCAACTTAGCGATTACAAGCTGGGTGTTCTTGTGGCCGTTCTGGGAGGACTGTAAACTGGGAAGTTCTCGGTCTGATTGTGGCTTTGCCGTTCCGCGTGGGCAAATGATTTAGCCTTTGCGTTTCAGTTTCTCCCCAAGGAAACCGGACAGAAAGCAGCACAAACTTCCTCAGGGCCAGCAGGGGGGAAGGGACGAGGCCGCCGCAGTGCCCAACGCCAGTGGTCAAAACTGGGAGGCCGGCTTGCCCCGCGGCATCCTCACCACTACGCCATAGGGCGTGGGAAGAAGTTTCTAGAACAGCTCCTGGGGCCAACGGAAAGGCGTTGTCGCCCTCCGCCCCGCCCCTACGTACACGCGCCGGCAAGCACGCCGTCGTGAGTGGGCGTGGCGCGGGGCGGCGCGCTCCTCCCTCCGGCTACCGCTCCGCCTCGGGCGCGCCCACCGGGTCTCCATGGCGACGGGACGCGGCCGGCTCCTGCAGCAGCACTGGCGCGGCCTCATGGCGCGGAGTTTCCCGCCCAGCGGCGTCGGCGCGGCCTCGGGGACCGACCGCGAGGGCGCCGGGCCCGCCGGCTTCAGGTGACTGTCTGGGGGCCGCGGGTCGGGTCAGTACCCCGCCACCCTTCCACCTCTACTCTGATTCGTCGGCTCTGTGCGGCGTATTGCTCGCGGCTCTTCGTAGTGCGGGGAGGGAGCTGAAGAACCGCGGGCCGGATGCGGTTGCCGGCAGTCCTGATATAAGTAGAGCAGCTTCCTCAGAGGGCAGTCTTCCTCCTTGCCTTCATTCAGCTCTAGGCACTGTGGGGACCTGGGAACCCTGGAGCGGCGCCTGGCTGCGCTCCGCCGCGCGGATGCCCTCCGCCTGTGAGGCCGGGTGCCTGTCACCCGTCTGCACCTGCAGGTCGCCGAGACGGCACCCGCTCAGAACGCGACCCCAAGCGACTTGCTCTTTCTGGGGTCGGAAATCACCTTTCGTCCTCTTTATGAGTTTGTAAGTTAGGAAAGTAGAATCTACTTATGAGAACTTTTCCGGTTTTCTTTCCCGCGCATGGTTGGTGAGTGGAGGACACACCCCTAAGCAGACAATTCTGGTGGATGGAATGGTCTGGGAGCGTGTTTTCCCAGGGCAGAGTTTATGCACTTCCAACTTCGAGGTCTCCTCTGCATTTTCTTTTCTTCTCTCTTCTTCTGAGGAGGGAGAAGGAGAGAGAATCTTAAGCAGGTTTCACGCCCAGGGCGGAGTCCCACCGCGGAGCTCAAGCTCACAACCCTGAGATCATGGCTCAAGCTGAAACCAAGAGTCAGGCTGCTTAGCAACTGAGCCACCCCGGGGACTGGTGGGTTTGCGTTTCGAAGGAAACCCTGAAGGAATGTCTTTTGATAGCCACCTCTTGGTTTTTAGTGCCTAATCCCCTTCTGTCTGTCTTCTTGGGGAAGTGCTGGGCTTGTGTTCTTGTCCTGGTGTCTAGTGCCTCCTCTCCTGCATTTCTCTCGGGCACCCTAGTTCTGAAGGGTGGCCCTCTTCTACAATGAGAGAAGGCAGCTTTCAGGAGATGGGGAAGGGTGGGAAGCTGGAGGCTGCAGGTACTTTGTGAAAGGATCTTTGGCTTTACTCCAGGGGTAACGGTGCATTTCACGGTGAATGACCCAGTCTGTTCCAGGTGCCAATGTGCTATTGTGGTACCTTATTACATTCTCCTCATAGTGAGTAGTTCCTAGCATTAGACCCATCATCCCAATATTTGCCAGGTTGAGGACAGTTTGCATTCTTGAGGATTCCTTTTGCTTGCAAATCCTTATGATTTGTAAGATATAAAAAACTCATGCGTATTCTGCCTTCTAATAAACCAAATGTCTATATTTATGTATAAAAATGGTTCTGTTATTTAACAGTTCAATAGTTTACATTACTTTTTGTTTTTCTGAAGCTCCGGGATGTCGTCCCATGTTCATCCTGGAGTCCATTACCCGCTTACTCTGGTTTCAGAAGTGGTTCTCTACACTATAGTGTTGTGATAATAGTTGGTTCTTGAGAGTAGCTGCAGTGCCAGGCATACCACAAGCCTCGTGGCGACTAAATGGTCACAGTGCCTTCAGAACTTCTGTAGGACAGAAACAGTGGCATTTTAATTGGAACCACAAACTTTCAATTTTTTTTTTTAAGATTTTATTTATGTATTTGACAGAGAGAAACACAGCCAGAGAGGGAACACAAGCAGGGGGAGTGAGAGAGGGAGAAGCAGTCTTCCCGATGAGCAGGGAGTCTGATGTGGGGCTCGATCCCTGGTCTCCGGGATCAGGACCTGAGCTGAAGGCAGTCGCCTAACCAGCTGAGCCAGCCAGGCGCCACCTGGAACCACAAACTTTAAATCAGTTTGCCACAATTACTAAAATTAGTCTTTATAAATAGAGCTCTATCAATGGGAAGCAGAATGATTTTTATGTGATGAATCTTCTGTTACTTTGTAAGTTGAGCAAGTTTCCTGGTGATGATGTAATTAGAGTGCCTGTGATTTGGTAAGGTCTGCATTCTTTTTTTTTTTTTTTTTTTCTTACAGGATTCTTTTTTTAAATTTAAATTTTATTTTTTTAAAGATTTTATTTATTTATTTGACAGAGAGAGATCACAAATAGGCAGAGAGGCAGGCAGAGACAGAGGAGGAAGCAGGCTGCCTACTGAGCAGAGAACCCAATGTGGGGATCAATCCCAGGATTGATCACGACCTGAGCCGAAGGCAGAGGCTCTAACCCACTGAGCCACCCAGGCGCCCGAGGTCTACATTCTTTATGGGAAAGAAAAATCACCTGCCAAGAATGATTGCAGATGGTCTAAGTATGTGGTGATTTTTACTGTCTCACTGCAGAAAAATTAGTTAATAGGGAGTCAGCTCCCTATTTAATGCAAAAAAATGTGAACATGTGTGAATGTCATAAACTGTCAGAAAAATAGAAAGGATATCAGGTTGGCTTAATTTCTACTGGATCTAGTTTCTTTGGTTTATCAAATATCAAAAATCAGGGTCAGAAGATAATTTTTTTCTTTTTTTAAGAAGGTAAATTTTAAAATATTGATTTTATTCAAAGCTATCAGGCAAAATTTATTACTTAAAAACAGTGGTTTTAAACCAAATGTCATCTTACTAATTATGTCAGCTAAATATCACTTAATTTTATAGACACATAAATCTACACGAGGATATGCATGGAACCTACTGATTTGTTAATTGTGTGGTCCTTGAAACCATGCAATTGGTTTATTTTATGGAGAAATGGAGATGTACTTTTAATAAAGGAAAAGCTATACTGATAAGATATAGAGGCTAATAATATGATCAGAAGAGCTCTGGAGGGACAGTAGGGAGATGAGAATCTCTGGGGCTCTTGGCCTCTAGCTTGGGACCTCAATTGAGTCACTGTAAGCGTGAGAGCTGCCTTGCGAGAACTTTAGTCTTCTCTGATTTGTGAAATAGGGATTCATGAGATCTCTTTTAATTACGGAAAAGTAAAACAGTAACAGATAGGCTGTACTTCTCAAACTCATCGGTGCCAGTGGGCAGGGAATGCGCTGGGCATCCTCCTGACGTGAAATGAATGCAGTGGCTTTGGGGGAAAACGTTAAGTAGTTTAACTGGTACACGTAATATAATATGTTTGTATAAGAAGACAACCACAGGAAAGTTATCCAGTAGAATGCAACATTTGCATTAATTTTTAAGATCAAGTAAGAGACTTCAAAGAACTTTTGAGCTTTCTGGAGGCTATGCCCCCAGATCTCAGAGCAGCTGGTACTCCAGGATGGTGTGAAAGCCTTTGGAACCACTGCTCCCGCCTGAAGGAAGTGCTGTCAAACTGTGAGTCCAAACTTTGTTGTGTATGGGATTCTCAGTTTTGAAATTAAAACCACAAAAATCCCACAGTTTACTGCATATTCAGTATATTACAAAATACTAGAAAATATATAGAATTCTGTCCCTTCAATTCTCCAGCCCCCATTTAAAAACAGCCACCACCCAAAAACCTTGTAACCTTGTAATCCTGTGAATCAGACATATTACTGGTTAATATCTTGTCTTTCCTTCCAGACCTTTTTCCTTTGTGTGTGTTTACTTTTTCTCTTAAGAGACAAATTCAAAAATATGATTATGTAGTGTATCTTGGTATAACCTGCTTGTTTCAGTTGGTATGTTATTAATGTAGCAGGTATTTATTGACTGTCTCTGTATGTCAGGCATGTTGTGCATGAAGAATCAGGAGTGAACAAAACTTACACAAAAGACCGGCGGATGTGGGGCGCCTGGGTGGCTCAGTTGGTTAAGCGTCTGCCTTCGGCTCAGGTCATGATCCTGGAGTCCCGGGATCAAGCCCCACATCGGGCTCCCTGCTCCGCGGGAAGCCTGCTTCTCCCACTCTCACTCCCCCTGCTTGTGTTTCCTCTCTGGCTGTGTTTCTCTCTGTCAAATAAATAAATAAAATCTTAAAAAAAGATCTGTGGATGTGGAACTTACAATGCTAGTGATGGGAACAAAGTAGATAAGTAAGATGTGTAGTGAAGGATGGTGATACGTGCTAAGGAAAACAACGAGGGGGCCCAAAGTGTGTGCATGTGTGTGTGGCGTGCACTCCCGTGTGCGCACGTGGGTAGTGTGGGTTGGAGTTCGAGAGAGAATGGCCAAGGGAGTTGTCAGAGAGATGGTGACATTTGCATGAATACCTGAAGGAGGCAAGGGGCCACGCCATGCAGACATCTGAAGACATCAGGAGCTCGTCTCACTGTGCTGAAACTGTCATTTTAATTGGCTGAGCGTTGTCACTGTGTGGAACCAGGCTATTTAACCGGTCCCTGTCTTGTCTCTGGAAGTTCGTCAGTGTAGACAACTCAGAGATGGACTTTCTCGAGTCACATTTTTGGGCTCATTTTCTTGGTTTGGAATATATTTTGTACAAGTGAAATTCCTGGCTTAAAAAAAATCCATGTGCCTTTTAAGGCTCTTGATAAACGCTACCAGATTCAGCTTTCCATATTGTTTATAGCAGTTTATGCTCCCAGCAGTGAATGAGATGTTCTTTATTTGGTCTTTGCCAGTTTGCTAGTTTGAAACGGATCGATACAGCATATTAATTTACTTGTCTTTGACTCCCTTGGAAAGGACTTAGGGTGTAATAGATTTTATCTTTTTGACACTTTTTGATTGCAGAAATGTATGGCACAAAGCTGTTATCAATTTACTAATGCTTTTTTCTTAAGATTTTATTTTTTTATCAGAGAGAGAGAGCATGCGTGTGCACCAGCCGGCCAAGGGAGAAGCAGGCCTCCCCCCCCCCCCCCCCCCCCCGCTGAGCATGGAGGCTGGTGCAACGCTCAATCCAAGACCCTGAAATCCTGAGTTGAGCCAAAGGCAGATGCTTAACCAAACTGAGCCGCGCATACATCCCAATTTATTAATGCTTTTAAACAAATTTATATTTGAGGACTCTAGCAGTATTCATTTAAGTTAAGGAAGCTTTCCTCAGTCTTTCATACAATGTGTATATACAGACCCCCAACTTCTTGGCATGACCATTCATACTTGCAGAGGTCTAAGGGTCGCTGGCTGGGAAATCCCGGCAGATAGTATTATTTGACGGAGGAGTAATAGAAATGCTTTTGATTTAAAGCTTAAGTGTTAGAATCCTCTATCAAGTAAAGATATTGGATCTTGGAATATATAATATAGATTGGTACAGAATTTACAAGAAGTTGACCACTTCAAATAAAGAGTGCTTTTAAATCACTTAAAAATGTGTATGCTTAAAATTTGTGTATTATGTTGAATGGTGTCCCCCAAATTCATGTTCACCTAGGACCCTGGGATGTGATTTGATTTGGAAATGGGGTCTTTGCAGATGTAATTGGTTAAGGTGAGGTCACACTGGGTTAGGATGTGATGCGTGTTGATAAGAGCTGGAGACACACAGGAAAGATGGTTGGGTAAGGATGGAGCAGAGGTTAGAGCTGGTCGCCCTAGTGGCCACCAGCTGAGGCCCGCCAGGGGTTGTCAGCAACCACCAGAAGCTGCAAGAGGCAAGGTGGGATTCTTCCTTAGAGACTTTGTGGACTTTGGACTTTTGGCCCTAGGACCCAGACAGTAACTTTCTGTTGTTTTAAGCCCCCTAGTTTGAGTCAGTTTGTTAAGGTAGCCCTAGGACACTAATGCAATTAGGAAATTGTATTTTACTTTTTATTACTGTGTTAGAACCAGGTCAGTGGAGTTGAAGATTTTCTTTCTTTCTTTGTTTCTTTCTTTGTTTCTTTCTTTCTTTTTTTTTTTTTTTTAAGATTTTATTTATTTGACCGAGAGAAACACAGCTAGAGAGGGAACAAACAGGGGGAGTGAGAGGGAGAAGCAGGATTCCTGCTGAGCAGGGAGCCTGATGCGGGGCTCGATCCGGGGACTCCGGGATCATGACCTGAGCAGAAGGTAGTTGCCTAACAACTGAGCCACCCAGGCGCCTCAATACTATTTGAACCCTTTATGTTGCGGAAATCTTTGTTTAAATAATACTTTCAATAGGAATACAAAGATCTATTGTGTATGTGGAAATCTCTGAATAAAGGGGGAGCTCGTGGCAGAGATTTCCAAAGGAGGGCTTCTTCTGCCCACTCTCCCTCCCTTCCTGTTCTGCTGGGCACAGACTGAGTACCGCTGGTTTTGCATAACTTCTTTGTGTTCCCTAGAACTCACTGCCACATTGAATGTCTTGCTGAAGCTGGCCTGGAGATGCCTGGGTAGCCAGTGTTTTTTACCTCGGTGAATTTGTTACCGGCCAGGATCTAGAAAGCTTTACCGTGCCCCTCCTGTCCAGGCGGAGGTGCAGTGCGCAGATGCTAGCGCATGTTTATCCAGTGCTGATCATGATTAACATAATGGCTGATGTGATATAGAAAAACCTGTAAAGGGAGGACAGACTGGTTCTCTGGCTGCTCAGAAGCCCGTGGGGAATCATCAGGCAGTTTGAGTGTTTGCGAATGTGTGTGTGGTGGTGCGCCCCTTTCCGGGGTGGGTTTCAGGTTGTGCTGGGTTGCGGGCTATGTGCTCCCTGTGCCTCTGAGGGATGGGCCGTGCTGGGGATCTAGGACCATCATCTGTTCAGATCCATCCCTGCGGCTTTCTTCCTTCCACTTCCAGAGAGATGACTGCCCTTCCTTCCAACTTCTCATGGGCCTCATTTTGCACCCAGTTATTGCCTATGTCCTATTTGATTGGTACTCCAGATATATCCAGGGAATCGGCTTGGCAGGAAAGACGGGGTGGGGGGCTGTGCTAAAGGTAAAGAAGCAGCTTTCAAACCTTTCCAGGAGAACTAGCGTACCCACCGGTAGCTGTCTGGGGGCTGCTGCCTAGAAACTCATGCCTTCCTGGGTTTCTGGCCGGATATCAGAGCTGGTTTGGAGGGCTGATTTTAATAAAAATTTATTTCGGGGACCTCTAAAAAGAACTAACTGCATAAAACAGTATACCTTATTTCATTGAATCTTAAACGCCATCGATTGTAAGATTTTCTGTTTTTTTTTTTTTTTTTTAAGATTTTATTCATTTGACAGAGAGAAACACACAGCCAGAGAGGGAACGCAAGCAGGGGGAGCGAGAGAGGGAGAGGCAGGCTTCCCACTGAGCAGGGAGCCCGATGTGGGACTCGATCCCGGGTTTCCGGGATCATGACCTGAGCCGAAGTTGCTTAACCAACTGAGCCACCCAGGCGCCCCTCTGTTTTTTTTTTTTTTTTTTATACCATTAAAATAGAAAATAGATGGCCAGTTAAAATACAGTCCATTGAATGTGAGATAATTAAAATGCAAACAAAACTGGAGGATGAGTATTTGGTGTTTCCGTGGCTGTGATGGCCAGAGCTAGGGTTGGAGCGCTGCCATCTCTCAAAGACCCGCAAAGTTGTAGATTATGTGGGCAGTTCTGGTTCACAAATCTTAAGTTTGTCTTACTTGACTGATGCTGTTTTTTGTTAGGTTTCTGCTGTTGTATTGTTGAAGCTGCCCAGTGAAGAACATTTTATTTTCCTTTTGTTCCATTAAATGAGTTTTATAGCACCTCTTTGATATGTTGGCAGCTTATAAAAGCAGATATCTTATTGTTTACTACACTTGATCTTAGCCAAAAGGCCAGGAGTGGTTAATGTTATGTTTAAAACACATCAGAGTAAGACCGTTTTCAGGTTTACTTACTCAGGACACCTGGAATATTCACAATCCCTTGCCTGTCTCACCCCACTCCTGTTTCCTTTTTTCTTTCCTTTCTGCTTCTCCTTTCTTTCCCCTTCCTTCCTTCCTTCCTTCCCTCCCTCCCTCCCTCCCTCCCTCCCTCCCTTCCTTCCTTCCTTCCTTCCTTCCTTCCTTCCTTCCTTCCTTCCTTCTTTCCTTCCCTCCCTGCTTTCCTTCTTTCCTTCTTTCCTTTCTTCCCTTTTCTCTTTTCCTTTCCCTTCCCCTTTCCCTACCCTGAGATGAACTTTTATAGTGAATCATTCTTGGAGTTTATGAACCCCTTACGGTTTTGTAGAGAGGTCTGGACAGGCCACCTGTCCTTCTAACTTGACTTTTCCGTCTTTCTTTCAGAAAGGGGCCAGGTGCCAGGTGTACAGGAAGAGGTCCCCTGAGGCAGTGGGCCGGGCGGAGAAAGCGCTGTGAGCAGCCCCCTGCTGTGCATCCTGTGTCTCTGGACAGGTGAGTTGCTGTAGGGGGTGCTCTTCTGGGGGGGCTCTGGGGTGGAGTTCTTAGAGAAGGTTCCAATGCTCTACGCACCAAGCTGTGTTCTGGGCTGAGAATAGAATTGCGTAGGAAGGAAGTACAACATGGAGAGTTTGTTCTGAGTCATCAGCCTGTCACCACTGTCATTATTAGACTAGGTTTATGAAGTGAACTTCTAGAAGTGACAAGTAAATTTTTTCTTTTTAAAAAATGTTCTTCAAAATTATTCCCATTCTAGTTGATCAAGATGCTTGAAACTGTGGAAAGGAGATTAAAATGTGTTCTTTTAAAAGCTCCAGGGGCCTCTGGGCCCTTAGCTTTCAGAGCTTTGTAAGCCCATTTTGCCCTGGCAAGGTTCAGCAGGATGCTTTTATTGAACTAATTATTTGAACTTGATGCTGAGCTGCCTGTGGATTTGTGCTCTACTGAGGCTTCTGGGGCACCACTCACTGCTAAGTGTTGTGTGGCACCCCGAACACATGTGGTCACCGCAGACATTTCCAGTGTGTGGGGCGGTAGGGCTCATATAGTTGCATTTCACAAAATCCAGATTCAAGCATAAGTTACCTGATTTAAACTTTTAAACTTTTGGGCTTTAATACTATAACTCAGCTACTAGAGTACATACTTTTAGTGTGTTTTTAAAAAGAAATGGAAACTAAAAAAAAAAGAGTTAATTAAGGACAGCAGTTTAAGCTTTAAAGTCTGTACTCTGAGAATACGATCTGTCATACGCTCATCTGATATGGGAAATAAAATGGATATTCATTCGGTTCATCCATCCATCAAATATCCGAGGACCTTCTCTGTACCAGATACTGTGCTCTCCTTTGAGCTTCTAGAATCGTCCTGCCTCTCACTTTCCCTGTCTCCTTCCCCATGCTCCCCCACCGCTATCCCCTGTAGTATGAAATGATTAGAATGCCACACGAAGTGACCCCATATGGGTGTGGATAGTGATCGTACCAGCTTTGAGGATTCCTGACGAACATGGGGGCTTTCTGCTTTTGCTAGAAATACAGGGAGAGCCCTCCCACCTTCATTAATGTTAGTCTGCTGGGTAGAAGGGTGAACCTTTCTAACGGCCTTTGAATAGGATTTTAGTCCAATTAAATAATTGTTCCTGGATAAGATTTGCCAGACACTTTTCTGAAATGCTTTCTTTCAGCTGAGCTGTATATTTTTTGGGATTATATTTACTTAAAAAACAATAATATGAATTTTTGTGGAACAGTTGAATCTAAATATGAGAACTATGTGCGGTGGATAATCCACATGGTCACGAAATGTGTTTTCTTGCAACTTTGCCATTTCTGCATTAGCAGCCTTTTGTCACTTTGGCGTCTAATTTATTGGCTCTGAAGGTAAGGAATTTCATGTGGAAGGAGGGTTTTAATTAATCCCTAAGCAAAACCACTTCTTTAAACCATCAGGGAGCCTCTGGTTAAATATCTCTGAGGCTTTTGAGTAAGGGTAGCTTGGCCTAGTGACATGGACCAGGCAAGTGTTGCATTCATCATCTTTTCTTCATTCTTGCTCAGTATTATCAGAGTCTTAGGACTGATTATTTCCCTATGAAACATTTGATGACCTGACTTTCATTATAATTTAAAAATTTAAAGTTGTTGAAGTCACAAGTGGAGATGGGGCAGGCCATTTTAAATTGGCCTAAGGCTCACTGTCCCAGTTCTGTGTCCCCAGGACCCGCCCCTCCCCCCACAGTCTTCTCTGGCTTGTTTTCCTCCAGCTTCAGGTCCAGATGTGCCCATTCCTGATTTCCTAACATTAGTAAGGCTTCCTGGACACGTTCAGGTTCTGATAGTTATTTTGTAAAAGTGTAAGGTCATAGAAATACATGGGGTATTGAGAAGGCAGCGCATGTCACCTATGTAGGCAATAAATGAGAAAGGGAAAGAGAGTTCAGAAAATCTTATGGGGCTTGGTGTCTCCTTAAAGTGCTGGAGGAAGGTTTCAGGTGTGAGGATGTGTAGGAAGAGGGTGTATGCGGGGTGGTATGGATTAGGTGGAAAATAAGTGGATATTTCCTATTCCAGTTTCTTCTAATTCTTCCTTTTCTTCTTTTTTCTTTCTTCTTTCTTTCTTTCTTCCTTTCTTCCTTTCTTTTTTTCTTTCTTCTTTCTTCTTCTTTCTTCTCCTCATGAATAGCTAAGAATGCATTCTTTTTTTCTTAACTCCTTTTATCTCACTGAAAAATGATGCCCAGGAGTTTAGCTTCCCATAACCTTGGGTCTCTGGAGTCATTGAGGTAATGAGGATTGTGATAGCAGGACATTGCAGTTGAGAAACCAGTGGAAGATAAGGGTGTAGTTTATCCTCCTACAGGAGGGTGCTTTTCTCCTGTTTGGTGGTGAATAGCCAGTTGTTTTCTGGGTAGCTTTTAGCCCAAATCTTGCCGGCTTCTCTGATTTCTTCCCCTTTCTCAGGATGCCCTCAGAAATCTTGCTGAAGATCTTTTCCTACTTGGATGCCGTGACCCTGCTATGTATTGGATGTGTGAATAGGCGCTTTTATCATCTGGCCAATGACAAGTAAGGAGAAAACCAGATCTCTCTGCTTTCTTTTGATGGCATTTTGATGGAAGTTATGAAAACTAGTAAGACTGTTTTAACCATTTTTTTTTCTTTAATTTAAAAGAATTCATTTTGAAAGTGGTTTTAGACAAAGATGTGGTATGTCTAATTCTTTAAGTGGTCAAATGGTATTTCCAGTGATTTGCATTTATAATGCTTAAAAAAGGGGGTGTATTTGCATGAACTGAAAAACATCAAACTTGCTGATGGTGTAGCTGTTGTCTCCTGTATGGGAGACTCGACCCTTGTCTGTGTCAGCACGCACAGGTGCGCCCAAGTGGGTTCAAGGGAAATAAGCACGTGCTCGACAGTAGTCCTAGAATGGATGTCGAGCAATTTCTGTGTCTCTTTCTTAATGACTCTTAATAAGAGGTGAAGACATTCACTAAAGCAAAGTGCAGTAAGGCATTTTTCATGAAAGAGGTCAGTTTAAATATCCCCAAACTGTAGCTTTTTGGAGGATTCTTCCTTTGTTTAAGGATAGAGCTCTGATTATTCACTAAGCCGATAAGTTACAAATTCCTTAGTTTCTCTAAACATCACCTCTCCCCACTGACCTTCACAGGCCTAGCTGGTGCAGGCAGTGGGCCTTCCAGGGGATTTGGGGCCACACCTCTAGTAATGTTCCTCACATACTTTTATTAATTATGTGTCCATCCCACTTTCTTGGGAGTTGTCCTTTAAAAATCTGAGCTTCTGGTGAAATTATCCTTATATTTGTTTTGTTATAAGAAATCTTAATTGCGTACATTGAATTTTATTTTTAATTTTTTAAACATTTTATTTATTTATTTTATTTTATTATTTTTTTAAGATCTTATTTATTTATTTGACAGAAACACAGCAAGAGAGGGAACATAAGCAGGAGGAGTGAAAGGGGAAGCAGGCTTCCCACCAAGTGGGGAGCCTGATGTGGGGCTTGATCCTGGGACTCCGGGATCATGATCTGAACCGAAGGCAGAGGCTTAACCGTTGAGCCACCCAGGCGCCCCTCTTTATTTTAAAGAGCTAAGGTGGCACAAACGGGGGAGTGGGGGAGAAGGAGAGAATTTCAAGCAGACTCTACCCTGAACTTTAAGCGTAACAAGAGGCTCAGTCCTATGCCCCCAAGACCATTACTGGAGCCAAAATTGCAAATCAAGTGCTCCAGCCCTTCCTCTTGCTTGTACGCTCTCTCTCTCTGTCTGTCTAGGAAGTAAATAAATAAAATCTTTAAAAAAAAATCAGGTGCTCAACCGACTGAGCCACTTAGGCACCCCTCCATATGTTGCATTTTATTTTTAGGAGTCATTGTCTGATTTAATAGACTTCAAAAAGGGCATATTTACCCTGTTTATCAGAACATCACACTGGCCCATTTTATCAGCAGCTTGTGTGATTGAATTTGTGCCTGCCTGGTAGTCAAATAGCGAAATCCACTCTTGTCCTCAAATCTGCCTTAGTTTTTTATCAGGATGGGGGATCAAGAAATGAGTGCGTTTGGGTTTTGAGTACTTGTTAGAAGCATCTGATACTTGACATTTGTATTTTATACATAATCAGTACGTATGAAATACATAAAATACACAGGATTTTAATTCTACAGAGTGTTCTTTTTAGGATTCTTTATGGTGAACACAGTAAGCTGATGTGCGTCAAAGTGGTTCTTCATACAGATGTCGGGTGTCGTTGTAACTGAAGGTGTGTGGGGCTTGGGGGTTGTGCTCTGCCCCCTCCATGGCCGCACGTGCGCTAGCTCGGGCTGGAGTGAGCTGCGGCGCGCGTGGTGCCAGGGTGAGAAATCTGGGTCACTTCCGGGGAGTGGAGGGAGGAGGAAAACCTATGTGAAGAACATGCGAACAAGCTTTTATGTAAAGGCAGTTCGTAAAAGTGCCTACTCCAGGGATTTTGGCGAATCAGTGTCAGACTTGCCTAGATGGCTCAAATCGTCATCATTTTGCAGCTCTTAGCGCACATCTGGAAGGCCAGACATTTCTGAACCGAGGGAGTAAATGTCCGAGGGCAGAAGACTTGGTGTGAAAGGATTCTGTGGGGTGAGAAATGATCTGAAAGTGCCTACTAGGAAAAGTGTTGGTACGGCTCGGGGCCTGGGCCTGCTGGGAAGGCCGCGTACTGCTCGGCCCAGGAGACCGGGTGCGAGTGGAGGGTCCCCAGGGGCTTCTGGCCGCCACGGTGGGGACCGGCTGAGCGAGCCTGGCCAGCCTCCGGGGTGCCGGCCTTGCCCGCGCCTCTGGGCCACGGACCAGTTCGTCCCACACTGAAGGAAACAGAAATGTGGAGACGTCAATCAGCATATAATTGCACTTATTTAGGTAAATCTCAACTTTTCACTGTAGGAAATTATTTTAGCCCTGCTTCGTTTTCCCCACGAGAAGTTTCTGTCTTTCCCTGAAGGAGAGCACTGGGTGGGAGAGAGGTGCCTCGGGCCCGCTTCAGCCCCTCCAGCTGGCACCGCTCCTGCGACCTCTGGCCTCTGGGTGTGACGGGCGGGGCGGGCACAGGCTAGGGCTCAGAGCTGAACTGGGATTCAACCTTCCGACTCCTTGGCTCTCTGCGTGTGGATACATTACTTGGTTTCCTCAAGTTCATTTCTCTGTTACTGAAGAGGCTGAGAAGCCCAGGGGATGGGTGTGTGCGCTCTGATGGCGGCCACTCGGGGCCATCCCGGGGCCAGCGTCTTCTCAACGTACACCGACTGGCCTGGGCCACAGCTTGCAGTGGGGCCTCCTTAGAGTGTCTGTTCAGTGGGGACAATAATAGAAGCTACTTTTCAGGTTTGTTGATGATTAAAGTAGTTAATATTTACAAAGTGCTCAAATTAATACTTAACACAGTGCTCAAAACATAGTATTTTTTTCATTCATTATGCAGTGAATTTTTTCATTTTCTTCCCTTTGTGCAAGCATAATGTGTTTCTTGTGGAAAATTAAAAGAGAAATAAAAAATAACATACAGTTCCATTGCTACTGATGTTTCTCTCCGTGTGTATGTGTATATGGTCCTTTTCCGATATTCTAAAAATGTCTATACTTAAAATAGCACAATAGGAATCACCTTGTATATTTCTTGTTATCTTTCTACAATCTTTTGTTCCATTATTGCTATAGGAAAGCAGTGGTTTGGAGGATGTTGAAGACCATGAGATCACTCATTTTAACTTGACCCTGGGAATGAGCTTTTCCTTTTAGTAGGTGTTTTTGGGATTGGTGAATCTGAAACACTCACCTCAAAACTTTAACACGGGAGCAACTGTAAATGTTTCGGTTTGACTTATTCACGGACTCGGACTATTTAGAAACGACTTTGCATCTGAGGTAATCTGTTCCTACTGCAGGGGCGTGGCAGTGTCTCCTCCTTAATGGAGTTCCTCTTCTCCCCCAGTTTTATTTGGATCAGAATCTATTCAACTGCATTCTCACCTAAAAGATCTAATTGGAAAGTTAACTCAGCCGAGAAGACCACCGTATCTATGAGCTCACTGTCAGTTGAGGATAAAGAAGCTGGATATTGGAAGAAAGAATATATTACAAAACAAAGAGCCTCTGTCAAAGCAGCGCTCGCTCAGCTTCTCCAGCCTGTCAACCCTTACACAGGCCTTCCAGTCAAGACCAAAGAGGCCCTCAGGTACACGGCCCCCTCTTGAGCCAGGCGTGTGGCGGCTACTTGAGGGCCCCCTTTAACATTGATGTGCCCGTCCCTGTAGAAAGATGGTTGTGTAAGCTCAGGGTGTTGTGTGTGTCAGGACGCAGGTGCTGCTTGTACCGCGAGGGACCGTCTTTGATAGATTCGTGTCTTCCTGTGCATCTGTTAGCCATACGGTATTTCCCTAGTCCATAGAAATGGCCTGAAGTTGTTACAAAAAGCAGAAATAACCTAGGAATCTGCTGTAGTCAAGCAAGAGCACCCAGAGCACCCTTCCTGCTGGGCAGAACGTGGTCTTGTCTGTGTACGGCTTGTACCAAGAATGTGGTAGGTGTTCAGTCAGTGTTTGTTAGGTGAGGAGAAAAGCTCTATAGAGAGAACCATTGATGAACTGAAAACTTATGTTGGGTGCTTTTGGAGAACGTCAACTCTGGCTTTTCAGGGACTAGATAGTTTAGAGATGATATGTGAAATTGACTTTAGCGTGTTTGTTTTGTTTTGTTTTGTTTTGTTTACCCCTGCAATGAGGCAATCATTTTTAGCTTTTCTTTCTCCAGAATGTCTGGTTTAGGTTGGGTAATTATATTGAAAGAAAAAAATGGAAGAGAGTATATCATGGAGCACATTGACCTTTCCATAAATGATTCATCAGTGACGATTATGTGGCATGGCAAAAACTGGCCACAGCTAGCCACGTTGTCAACCTTAGATTTGTGTGGTGTGACGCCAGTATTTATGGACCGGTCTAAAACCCCCTCCAAAAATGGGTAAGTACTAATTCGACAGAACTTTCGCGTGAGACCATCTTATGTGTACATGTTAGTAAATACAAGAGTAATGGCATTGTTTATTTAAAAATGCCATCAGGGTATTTTAATTGTTTGCATCTTAAAGACTTCTCTTGCATTCCGGATCACTATAGAATAGAAAAAGAACAGATTTATAACATTTATGATTAGATCTAAATTCAGTTTCCTCATACGTTGGTTGTCTATAACAGAGAATAGTATTCTAGTTAATAAAATTCCTAGGTGATTGATGGCTAACTTTTTCAGCTCTTTAGTTTCAACCATTTTTAACACAGAGATATATAAACTCGTATCTCTCGTCTTTAGTAACTGGCACAGTGATCATAGTTTAAACATTATTAGGTCCTAAGGTAATAATTCTTCTATGTGTCTTTCTGTTGAACTGACTGGCTGTGTGACCTTGGGCACATGGCTTAGCCTCTCTGTGCCTCAGTTTCCCCATGAGGAGTATTGAGCATGCATGGTTGCTATGAAGAGGACCAGAAGGTCTCACTGTCAGGTGCATTAGTCGGATCCGCGCGTGTCGCCTTGCTGATGTGCACGGAGTCCTGACTTAGGGGCTCTGTGCTGCGCCCACATGCATTCCAAGTCTCTCTTGCTCACTCTTCTCGTCATTAGTCACTTCCTCCTAAAAGCCACATGCTGCCTGACCTCCCGAGCAAGCAAGTGCGCCTACATCAGAGGCAGGGCAAACATAGAGGTACAGAGATCGTAGCTCCCTTCTCCAGGGTCGGTTTCCTGCCCTCCGCTGCCCCCTTCACTGCCTGGCATCCTTTGACATTGCCCTGGCACGTAGCATCAGTCTTCCTACCAGCCTGTGTTCCACCCCAGGTTTCTCTCACATGTCCCATGTGTCCTGGGGCGGGGGGTATGGTCATGGTGTGACAGCATGCTCGTGGCTTCCCTGGACAAGCACACACCTTTGCAACTCTGTAATCCGAGACCCTGTTGTAGCTTCAGCTCTCTAGTGCTGATTCTCTGAGGATTGTTTTAGTGAGTAGCTTTCTTCTTGTGCTGGGAATATGAGTGTTGGGCTTCTTAGTGATGATAAAGCCAGGTCTCACTGTTTTCTGAAAATAACCTTAATGCTACAAAGAATAACATGAGTGATCTTCCCTGATTATATTACTGAAAATATTTTGGAAGCATGCTGACTTTTATAATTGGTACCTTTATTTGGATAAATCTCTGAAATTTCATATGGCATCATGGTAGACACCAGAGCTTTCTAATGTATTATTTAGTTTTATGCACTAGGAGGTGGTGTTTGGAGAATCGGTCTGCCGACTCTGTACTAATTTGACGAACAATATGTTACTTGGCATATCATGAAATATTACTTACAGGCATTAGGGCAACATTATTAACATCAATTACGATGGTCATGGAAGATGAAGCGGGTAGTGTTGAACTGTAAAGTTCAGTTAAAGCCCTTCTGCTCCTGAAAACTGCCGTCTGGCTCAGGAATGCTAGATACTGCACAGTGCAAGTGCTAGATTCACTGGGAAAATTGATGGAGTGTAATTTACTTCCATTGAAACTCAGTGGACTTCAGCCAGTGCTTGCTAAGCTGTGGCGAACAGACACTGAAGGTGTGTTTCAGGAATCAGGGCTCTTTTACCACCAGCAGGAGAGTAGATGCCTTTATCCTGCAGAAGTACAAACCCTCATGTGCATCTGTGTGGCGGCAAAGGAGAGACTTGGTGATTGTTATTTGGGTCTTTTTCGTTTCCTCCATGAGAAGTTTTTCAAGAGTAGTGAAAGCCTTATTTATGTAATTTGCAATTTGAACTTTCCTGTAATTTATACCGTTCTGGTCAGACTCATTAAATTTTCTGCTCTGCAAGTGTTCTCCATGCTGTGGTTTATGCTGTACTTCTCCAGCTTGGGGAAGAGTGTTGGGTAGATATTAGCCTTTGTTTCTTCTCTCTGTGAGGCCACGGTACGTGGGGACGTGGCTGGTTCTCTGTGAGTCTGTTTAAACGGCTCTGGAGCCATGGTGATGAGTATTCTCCTTCTGGGCCTTTGGAGAGTGTGAGACAAGGGTTTTCACGCATGCCCGGCTTCTCTGTCCACACTGATGATCATGGAGACAGGTCACACATCGCACACACGCTCGCCAACCACCTCTCCCTAACAGACCACGGTAGTCTGGGAGCTGCAGATCTGGTTCTGAGGCTTGAAGCCTCCCCCTCTCATTCTCCCACTGGGAAACAGTGCCACCGCGGGACTCCTTAGTTTTCTGATTCTTTGACTTAGTGAACATTTGGATACCTGTTTCCTGCCAGCTGGTGTCTTAGGCGCTAGAGGAGAATGCTTGGAGCCATGGGGGTCCAGCTCCGTAGGGACTTGCTTCTAATGCTGAGCAATGTTAATTGACCGCTGAGATCTCATCTCCCTTATAATTTCCTGAACTGTCTCTAGGTCCCCGAAAGTGACAGATATCTATATTTACCGTTAAAGTGCTGGTAGAATGTTCCATTCTTTTTTTGGGGAAATGTTTTTGCCTTTTATGGTGAATAGCAGAGTTATGTTTCATTACATATCTGAGTTGTTACTTACTCTTAGATAGTAATTCTAATACAGAGTTCACAGTGAATCTCCTTCATGACAGTACTCAGGATTTTGATTTAAATTCATTTTCTAATATAAAAATTTGATGCTCTTTGAGTTATCCTTGATAAAAACTTTAAAAAGTATATGTATCTACTTTCAGAGAGCCTACTGAGACCACCTGCTTTTTTAAATCATTTAAAATATTTCCTCTTTGCTTATGCATTTTTTCCCTTGATTAGGAATACATATGAGAATCTCCTTTTGTGGTAGCATTGTGTGGGGCTGTGAGGGGAAGAGGAGAAAAGATGGTTCTTTCTCGTTCTCCTGATTCTTCCACTTCTGACTGAGCCGTTGAGTTCTCAGTAAGAGTGAGGAGGAGGGGAAGGAAAATGTAGTTGGTGAGAAATTTGGAAGTGTCCATTTTCCTTTTATTTATAGGAGTTGGTTATGTCCCCTGACCCTCCACAAACCATTTATTAGCAGGATGCACATTATTTGCATGCTCTTCAGAAGTATTTTTAGATATGCTAGACAGAATCGATAATACTCCAGATGTGAAAGCTCATTTTTCTCTTTCCTTTCTTTGTCATGGATGTTCAAAGACCTCGGTGGCATTCTTTAATTGCAAAGTACAATCTGAGTAACTTAACTGAATCCACCATGATTGGCTGGGACAGACTGATTCGGATCTTCTCTCTGCACCCAGGCCTCCTGGTGGGGCTGTGGAAGGTAAGGTTCGAGTCCGGCCTGCGTCAGGCCATCTCCCTTCCCACTCCACATTGACTCACCATTATGCATGACGCCAACTGTGAGGTCCTTCCAACTCTCCACTAACCACGTTCTGTTTTACGCTCCGACAGCTTCATTTTTCCAAGCTAAATGACCCCCTGTTCTATGGAGCCGCTGTGCTGTTCTGCTGTCACCAGTGCCGGGCAGTCTGTCCCGTGTCACGGGAGTCTCCCCCTTTCTCCTTCCCAGCAGTCCATGCTCTTTCCTCCTCCTTCCATGTCCTGTGTCTGCCAGAGTGTGTTACCCATGTTACACACATGTTTCTGATCCTGTATGTGTGGCCTTAAGTTTAGGTCACACATCCCCTGCCCTTCAAGGGACAGTGTCTAAGGAGTTCTCCTTTACCACTAGATGAGGTTTCTTTTTTCACGCGGTGAAGCTGTAGGCTGGCTCCCTCCTCGGGGGTTACTTTCTGAGCATCCCTTCGGCGAATGGAACAGTGTGACATTTCCTGTACACCACATGTGGCCTTTGTCTTTGGGGGGGTTTCAGATGGAAGTTCACAAATGTGATGCTGAGAATAGCAGTTCCCAAATCTGAACGATGCTAGACAGAATCAAGCTCCACGGCATCAATCTCTCGTCATACTCTTTCTCAGCCTGCTGAGGCAGTCAGTTTTTCGGTCCCTCCCTCACTGCATGAGGGTGACTTGGGGCCCAGGCAGCAGTTGGCTTGCTGGGCATTTCCTTGACTTGAATTCATCCGTCTGTGTGGGCCCACGTAGTCATGAGTACCCCGGTCGGTGAGATTGTCCTCTGGCTGGCTACTGGAGCGCGGTGCCTCAGATCAACCATTCTGGGTCACCTCCCCCAGTCAGTGTCAGCTGTGAATTTGGGAAGAAATGATGTCTGTTCCTCTACAGTCACATTTTCTACCACTCAGCCTGGTGGCTGAATCTATTCCTTCCCACTGGCTTCGCCACATCAAGCAGCTACTCAGGAGAGGAACCTATGCCGCTAATGTTAAGTATTTGTGGAATTAATCTTGTGTATGTGAAGCTCTTACCAGTGTGGTCCTTATCTTGGGAAAGAGTTTGAAAGAACCTGAAACTAACAATATATATTTTCATGATCATGTATAATCGAGTATTTTGGTATTTTACCAGTGCTGGTGATGTGATAACATCACAAGATGTTAACCTTTTTGTCACTGCATGCTCTGTGTACTTGGGTGAAGTGTGGTCCTGCTGTCAGTATGACATGTAAGTCTTACTGGACAGTAACAATGGATTAGAAGTAATAAGGCGTCAGCACTATGGTAATCTTGCAGTTGTAAGAAACTCCATCTATCTGTAAGATGAATGAGCTGCGATCTTCACAACGACCTTGTGAAAAATTAAAATATTTCAGTTGAAAATGTATTCTTTCTAATTAACTTTGCAGAGGGAGGAAGAACTGGCTTTTGTTATGGCAAATCTTCACTTCCATCACCTTGTGGAGAAGAGCACGTTAGGCTCAGCCACTGTGTATGTATTTATATGTGGGTATATTAAATTTTTGTACAGTGAATGTAGAGGCTGAGAAGTTGATACCATCTTAATGTCCTGAGAATAGCTACGGAGATCTTCCGCTTTTAATCAGTAGACACAGGCCAACAGGCATAATTGCTTAGCTCTTGCTAAAATAATTAGATTATTCATGAGTACATATTTGCTTTATTTGTTCTCAGTTAAGGATTATGTCCCTAGTAGAATATTATTTAGGGGGGCAGGGTAGTGCCATTACTGCAAGATGCCAGTGCCTCAAGGTGCTTCCCGTTCTTTGCACTAATGTGCGTTTCATATCTTGCAAGGGACGCAGACCCATGGCCAAGTCGGGCCTACAGATGCGTTTTGCTTGGTCCACACTGTGTGTCTTTCGATAAATTTGAAGGTCTTCAGGTGGAGAATATGCTTTTCATTTCACGACTGTTCTCATACTCATTTTTTTTTAATTATCTGAAAAGCTCCTGAATCCTTTTGAATTTGCTACCTTACACGGTAAGGTTTTTCTTACTGAATAAAACTTTGTTCATCATAGCTGTGGGTCTTCTGCCTGGGTTCTTGATCTATAGGTCTGTTGTTTGGTGCATTTTCCTGCCGAGCAGCTCCATCCTCTGGTCACTGAGACTTCTGAGGAGCAGGGTTGTCTTTGCAGAGCTGCTGGCCTAGGCAAATCCTAGATTGATAGGAGCTGGTGTTTGGATGGATGTTAATTTTTTTAAAGAGTGCTTTCAGTTTAAACATTAAACTCTGGTGTTGACCAACTTGTGTGTATGTTTTGTTTTGCTTTTTAGCCCCTACGAGCTACCTCCTCATACCCCTCTTTTGGATGACCACCCAGAGTACGGACTGCATGGCTACCAGCTCCATGTTGATATGCACAGCGGTGGAATTTTCTACCTGTGTGGTACATTTCGTAATCTCTTTACCAAGAAAGGTGAAACCAACTGAGTTTTTGTTTCAGTATGAAATTAAAAGGGGACCAGTTTTTATATCTGAATTAAGAATTATCTCTTCACTGATCATCTGTTGGCACTCTGTCTTCCCATACCCATACCTTGTCCTAGGACTTGTGAAATCCCATGACTAGATCCAGTGTCTTTAGCCTTGGGTTCCCTCTCCTTCATTACCATCTCTCTAACTTCTGGAATATTCTCTACTCATCTTTTCTGCTGTTGAAGGGCATCTTGGCCTTTTCCATAGTTTGGTGATTGTGGCCATTGCTGCAATGAACATTGGGGTACATATAGCCCTTATTTTTACTACATCTGTATCTTTAGGGTAAATACCCAGCTAAATATCCAGCTTACAGTAGTGCAATTGCAGGGTCTCTATGGTTGCTCTAATTTTAATTTTTTATGGAAAAGACCGTTTTCTAAAGCAGCTGCATCAACTTGCATTCCCACCAGCAGTGTAAGAGGGTTCCCATTTTTCCACAGCCTCTCTGACACTTGTTTCCTGTCCTGTTCATTTCGGCCATTCTGACTGGTGTAAGGTAGTATCTCAATGTGGTTTTGATTTGAATTTCCCTGATAACTAATGATGATGAGCATTTTTTCATGTATCTGTTAGCCTTTTGTATGTCTTTTATGGAGAAGTGCCTGTTCATGTCTCCTGCTCATTTTTTGATGTGATCATCTTTTTTTTTGATTGTTGAGTGTGAGGAGTTCTTTATGGATCTTGGATATCAGCCCTTTGTCTGTAGTGTCATTTATGAACATCTTCCCCCATTCCATGGGTTGCCTCTTTGTTTTGTTGACTGTTTCCTTTGCTGTGCAGAAGCTTTTTATTTTGATGAAGTCCCAAAAGCTCATTTTCTTTTGTTTCCTTTGCCTGTGGAGATGTGACTTGAAAGAAGTTGCTGTGGCCGATGTCAAAGAGGTTACTGCAGGGGCACCTGGGTGGCTCACTTGGTTAAGCCACCACCTTCAGTTCAGGTCATGATCCTGGAGTCCCCGGATTGAGTATCACATCGGGCTCCCAGCTCTGTGGGGAGTCTGTGGGGAGTCTGCTTCTCCTTCTGATCTTCTTCCCTCTCATGCTTTCTCTCACTCACTCTCTCTCAAATAAATAAATACAATATTTAAAGAAAAAAAAGGAGGTTGCCTACGTTTTCCTCTAGGATTGATAGGTTCCTGCCTCACATTGAGATCTTTCATTCATTTCGAGTTTATCTTATGTGTGGCATAAGATAATGCTCGAGTTTCATTCTTCTATACATAGCTGTCCAATTTTCCCAACATGATTTATTGAGGAGACTGTCTTTTTTTCTACTGGATATTTTTTCCTGCTTTGTCAAAGATTATTTGACCATAGAGTTTTGGGTCCATATCTGAACTCTCTACTATGTTTCTGTCTTTGTACAGTGCCATGCTATTTTGGTGATCACAGCCTTGTAATAAAGCTTGAAATCAGGTAATGTGATGTCCCCAGCTTTGTTTTCCTTTTTCAACATTTCCTTAGCAATTCGGGCTCTTTTCTGGTTCCATATAAATTTTAGGATTGTTTGTTCCAGCACTTTGAAAAACGTTGGTGGAATTTTGATGGGGATGAGATTGAAAGTATAGATTGCTCTGGGCAGTATAGATATTTTAACAATGCTTATTCGTTCGAGCCATGAGCATGGAATGCTCTTCCATCTTTTTGGGTCTTCTTCAATTTCTTTCATGAGTGTTCTGTAGTTAACTGCTTTGGTTAGGTCTTCAATTTCTTTCATGAGTGTCCTGTAGTTGACTTCTTTGGTTAGATTTATTCCTAGGTATCTTATGGTTTTTGGTGCTATAGTAAATGGAGTTGATTCTCTGATTTCCCTTTCTATATTTTCATTGATTGTGTATAGGAACACAACCGATTCCTGTGCATTGATTTTGTATCCACATTACTGAATTATTGTATGAGTTCTAGTAGTTTGAGGGAAGAGTCTTCTGACTTTTCCATATAACGTATCATGTCATCAGTGGAGAGAGACTTTGACTTCTTCTTTGCCAGTTTGAATACCTTTTATTTCTCTTTGTTGTCTGATTGCTGTTGCTGGGACTTCTAACACTATGTTCAGCAATAGTGGCGAGAGTGGGCATCCTTGTCTTGTTCCTGATCTCAATGGGAAGGCTGTCAGCTTTTCCCCATTGAGAATGATATTCACTGTGGGCTTTTTGTAGGTAGATTTTATGAAGTTGAGAAATGTTCCATCTATCCCTATATTCTGAAGAGTTTCAATCAGGAATGGTTGCTGTATTTTGTCAAATGCTTTTTTGTCATCAATTGAGAAGACCATGTGGTTTTTCGCTTATTGATTTGTTCTGTCACATTGATTAACATGCGAATGTTGAACCACCCTTGCATCTCAGGGATAAATCCCACCTGGTCCTGGTGGATAATCTTTTCAACGTACCATTGGATCCTATTAGCTAGGATCTTGTTAAGAATCTTGGCATCCATGTTCATCAGGGGTATTTGTCTGAAATTCTCCTTTTTCATGGGGTCTGCCTGGTTTGGGGATTAAAGTAATGCTGGCTTCATAGAAAGAGTCTGGGAGATTTCCTTCTGTTTCTATTTTTTGAAACAGCTTCAGGAGAATAGGTATTATTTCTTCTTTGAATGTTTGGTAGAATTCCCCATGGAATATGTCAGGTCCTCTGCTTTTGTTTTTTGGGGGCTTTTTGATCCCTGTGTCAATCTCATTTCTAGGTATTGGTATATTCAGGTTGTCAGTTTCTTCCTGTTTCAGTCTTGGAAGTTTATAGGTTTCCAGGAATGCATCCATATCTTCTAGGTTGTTTAACTTATTAGCATATAACTGTTGATAGTAATTTCTGATGATTGGTTCTATTTCCTTGGAGTTAGTCGTGATTTCTCCCCTTTCATTCATAATTATTAATTTGGGTCCTCTCCCTTTTCTTTTGGATTAGTTTGGCCAATGGTTTAGTGATCTTATTAATTCTTTCAAAGAACCAGCTTCTAGTTTCATTTATGAGTTCTCCTGTATCTCTGGTTTCTAACTCATTGATCTCTACTCTAGTCTTAATTATTTCCCTTCTTGTGTGTGGGGTTGGCTTAATTTGTTGTTGATTTTCCAGTTCTTTAAGGTGTAATGAGAGTTGGTGTATTCGGGATTTTTCAATATTTTTGAGTGAGGCTTGGATGGCTATGTATTTCCCTCTTAGGACTGCCTTTGCTGTATCCCATAGGTTTTGGATTGATGTATCTTCATTCTCATTCATTTCTATGAAATGCTTAAGTTCTTCTTTGAGTTGCTGGTTGGTCCAAACATTCTTGAGCAGGATAGTCTTTAGCTTCGAAGTGTTTGAACTCCTTCTGAACTTTTTCTTGTGGTTGAGTTCCAGTTTTAAGGCATTGTGGTCAGAGAATATTCAGGGAATAATCTCAATCTTTTGGTATTGGTTGAGCCCTGATTTTTATTTTTATTTTTATTTTTTTTAATCCTTTTTAAAAATATTTTATTTTATTTATTTCACAGAGAGATCACAAGTAGGCAGAGAGGCAGGCAGAGAGATAAGAGGAAGCAGGCTCCCTACGGAGCAGAGAGTCTGATGCTGGCCTTGATCCCAGGACCCTCAGATCATGACCTGAGCCAAAGGAAGAGGCTTTAATCAACTGAACCACCCAGGTGCCCAATCGAGCCCTGATTTGTGACCTAGTATGTGGTCTGTTGTGGAGAAAGTTCCGTGTGCACTCGGGAAGAATGAGTATTTTGTTATTTTAGGGTGGAATGTTCTGAATATATCTGTGAGATACATCTGGTCCAATGTGTCATTCAAAGCCCTTGTTTCTTTGTTGATTTTCTGTTTAGATGATCTGTCCATTGCTGAGAGTGGTGTATTTAAGATCTCCTATAATTAATGTATTCATATCAATATGACTCTTTATTTTGCTTAACAGTTGGCTTATTGTAGTTGGCTGCCCCCATTTTGGGGGCATAACTATTTATAATTGTTAGATCTTGGTATATAGACCCTTTAAGAATGATATAGTATCCTTCTATATATCTCTGACTACAGTCTTTAGATTAAAATCTAGTTTGTCTGATACGAGAATTGCTACCCCAGCTTTAAAGATGGTTCTCCATCCCCTCACTTTCAGTCTGGATGTATCTTTAGATTCAGAATGTGTCCCTTGTAGACAACATATGGACAGGTCCTGTCGTTTTATCCAGTTTGCATCCCTGTGCTGTTTTATCGGAGTATTGAGGCCATTCACGTTGAGAGTGATTATTGAAAGATACGTTTTTAATTGACATCATGTTGCCTGTGAAGTCCTTGTTTCTATAGATTGCCTCTGTAAATTTCTGTTCCATGTCACTCTTGGGTTTTTTCCTCTTTTATAGAATCGCCCTTAATATTTCTTGTAGTGCTGGCTTGGTGGTCACATAATCTTTTAGACCTTGCCAGTCCTGGAAGCTCTTTATCTCTCCTTCCATTTTGAAGGTCAGCCTTGCTGGGTACATTATCCTTGGTTGCATATTTTTTCCATTTCGTTTCCTGAATATGTCTTGCCAGCCCTTTCTGGCTTGCCAGGTATCTGTGGACAGATCTGATGTTATTCTGATGGTCCTCCCTCTGTATGTAAGGGATCTCTTCCCCCTAGCTACCCTTAAAACATATTCTTTGAATTTTTGATTTGTGAATTTTACAATTATGTGCCTGGCAGTTTTTCTAGCCTCATTGATCTTGGGGGGATGTCCTCTCTGCCTCTAGGACACGAACACTTGTTTCATTCCCCCAGTTAGGGAAATTTTCATCCAGGATTTGTTCAACTATATCTTCTAGTCTTCTCTCTCTCTCTCTACACCCTCAGGGATCCCAGTAAAATTCTGACACTGGAGCGTTTCCTATTTATTTCCCTAATTCTATTTTCATGGGATTTTAGCTGTTTGTTCTAAGACTTCTTCTGCTCTTCCTTTTCAGTCAGTCTAGATTCACTCATGTGATCTTCTGCTTCACTTACCCTAGCTGTTAGAGTATTAAATTAGACTGGATCTCACTGATAGCATTTTTATCCTCTTCCAGGTTTAGCTTTCTCTTCTGCCCTTAGAGATTCTGTGTTGCCACTAATGTTCTTTTCCAACTAGCCATTGCTTGGATAATTGTTACCCTGAATTCTATTTCTGTCATATTGTTTATGTCCATATCCAGTAGTTTTGTGACAGGGGTTGCAGTCTCTGAGTTTTTCTTCTGTTGGTTGTTCCTCCTCTGAGTCATATTAGTGAGGGGTGGTTGAGGGGATGTATAGCTGAATATAACAACCATGATCCAGGCGAGTTGCCTGTTGGAAGGTTTTGGAGCAATCAGAAGTCACCACCGAAAAGGAAGAAGAAAGAAAAAAAAGAGAGAAAAAGAGAAAAAAAGCATGAAAAAACCTGGCCAAAATGGGCCCCAGTGGTAGGATTTATATGACATAAAAACAAAAAGGAATAAAAAAAGACTGTTGAAAGTAAAAGAAAGGGGAAAAAAGCACAAAGCAAAACCCAGCCCAGACGACCCCAAGACTAATATTTATATAGTACAAAGGCAAAAACGAATACACAGAAACACTAACAGAAGAATAAGATGGGAAGGTGAGTACAAACCTGCGTGGGTGAGAAAGGTATTTCAGTTCCCCCTGGGTAGCTTGTTGTTATTGTTAGAGGACTCAACTTTCTAGAGATATAGGGAAATAAAAACTGGTTTATCTATAGGGGTAGTATTGAAGAGGAATGAAGGATTACCTTGAAGCTTATATCTATATGTATATTAAAAAAAACCCCAAACAATTGCAGGTATATATATGTATGATAAAAGTTCAACTTAAAAAGTTATTATGGAATGTTGTATTAGATATTGTTTTAAAAATAAGTGGGTTAAAAATAAAAGAACAAGAATCATGAGAACAAATTTAAAATAAAAAAAAATTAAAAATGAAAAGAAGTTAAAAAAATAAAATGAAAAGTTGTATCTATAAAATATACAGGTTTGGGGGTAGTACCGGGAGCTTAATATATTGTTTTTTCCCCCAATGTTGTTGTTTTACAGTTTTATGGAGACCCTTTGGTGGTTGTTCTCTTGTTCTGGCTTGGCTTTTGGGGAGGGGCCTGCTTTGTTGTTTTTTCAGTCAATCTAGGCTGAGTCCTCCTGCCCCCTAACAAGGGGCTCGGCTCTATGGAAACTGGTTTTTCAGGTTTTTGTTCTCTGGAGCTTTTTGTTCTTCTGAGGCTTTTTGCAAGTTCAATCATTACCTCTATGCCCATTATGTAGGATCCTTCTGTAAAGAAGAGTTTTCTCTTATCAACTATTTAGTTAACTGAAATATGATTAGTAGGGGAAGGGCAGGTCATGTGCTTGAGTCTTTCTCTTTATTTACAGAATAGTGATGTACTCTAACAGTCTTCAGAGATGACTTAGAGGTTGTTTTTGGGGGGGGGAAGTGTTATTAACTCCTAGATTTAAAAATGTAGTTTATGTATTTTTGTCTATTTTCAGTCATTTTTCCCTTTAGAATTATTGTGATGCTCAAATTGTCTTCTTCCTCTGTGGTCTTTTGACATGACTGTAGTCATCTTTGGTAGCTTGCTTGCACTCTAACATAACCAGATACCTCAGGCTCATCTTGTCTGTTTCTTGTGCACATTTGGAATTATCCATTTTCCCTAGAACCTCTGGTTCCTTTTAGTTCCACTACACAATGGCATTTAGAAACTATAATCTCGATCCTGGACATGCACATTGCTCTTGGGTTTTCATTCCTTTTAGCGTTTTCAGTAGGCAGTGCTAAGAAGTTTGTAAATTTTGTAATGGAAAGGAATACATGATTTCATGCATTCATTTAAATGATAGGTTTTAAGGTTTTTTTTTTTTTCCTAAAGATTTTATTTATTTATTTGACAGAGAGAAACGCAGCGAGAGAGGGAACACAAGCAGGGGGAGTGGGAGAGGGAGAAGCAGGCTTCCCGCAGAGCAGGGAGCCTGATGCGGGGCTCGATCCTGGAATTCCAGGATGACTGAGCCACCCAGGCACTCCAGATTTTAAGGTTTTTAATTAACTTCTTTGACTATATACTTGTTTCTCTTTCTCATGTTGAAAGTCTTTGTCGCAAACGACATCAGAATATGTAATAATTTAAAAATAGCAATATTGATCTTGTTACTAATAATGAACCCATTGGATGTTCTTTTATTTTTTCATGTGGCTCTTTGTGACCTTAAAATGCATCATGCCAGAGAATTGTGTCACCTAAAGTAATTCTCCGTGTGGTTATGCTACCACTTTGACATACAATCAGAGTGATTTGTTTCAGTTTATTCCTTTATTTTTGGGGATTGCTTTCATTTTATTTTTACATTAAAAAAGTTTACATTCCACGTTTATATGTTTTAAGTTGAAACTTTAAAACAAGGAAGTTCAGAGAGGTTTACTTCTACCCTTGTCCTTCATCCCTGCTATCTCTTTTCCCTCAAAGGTGATCCTTTATATTGGCCTTTAGCTTTTTCTTTAAATGCTCTTTTCTGAATATATAACACTGTACATCAGTGTATTCATATTTCTCCCATTTTTTCTAAAGATGCATACTATACTCCTTTTTAAAGCTCCTCACTTTTTTCCAGTTGGTAATATAGTCTGGAGATTACTGTTTAGAATGACAGAGATTTTTCTCATTCTTTTCTTTAAACCTGCTATAGTTGGGCAGTTTGTTAACTTCTTTCTGTGGTTTCCACTATTACAGACAGTGATATAGTAAATGAATGGTCTTTTACATACATCCTTTTCTATTTTGCCAGTTTATCTTTGGAATACTTTCTTAGGAATAGGATTTCTAAGTGAAAGGGCAAATGCACATATAATTTTGAAAGAGGCTGTCCAATTCCCTTTGATGCAGGGGGATTTCTAACTTGAAAGGGATAGGAAGTTAAATGTTTTATTACTGGGGATGTTTGTTCTAGCTTTGTATTATGTGTTCCTACAAGGCAGTTTAGTTAAGGAATGTTCTATTCCTGAAATGGTTGGATTAAAAAAAACACTAGGAATAGTTGTTAAATGTTGTCAGATACATCTTTGGGCAACAGTTGATGATCATATGATTCTGTTTCCTTTATTCTATTAATGTAGCAAATTTCTTCTGTCTGTGTTCTAATGATAAACATCCTGGAACTTCTTTTTGTTTCTTTAAGATTTTAAAAATTTATCTGACAGAGATCACAAGTAGGCAGAGAGGCAGGCAGAGAGAGAGAGAGGAGGAAGCAGGCTCCCTGCCGATCAGAGAGGCCGATGCGGGTCTCGATCCCAGGACCCTGAGATCATGACCTGAGCCGAAGGCAGAGGCTTTAACCCTGAGCCACTCAGGCACCCCCATCCTGGAACTTCTGACAGAATCTTTTCCTGTCATGTGTTGGCTTCTTTTTAAGCTACTGTTGCTATTTAGTGTTTTTCCATTTAGACTTACAGATTATTTATAGTTTCAGTTTTTAAAATCTGTTTTTGATCTGGTTATAATCAGGTTTTCTACTTTTCATTAAATCAGTTTTTAGTATTTATATGATTTTCTAGAACATAATCTGTTTTCTTTAGGTTTATTTTAATCTCTTTCTAGCTTTTTGAGTTGGCTGCTTTATTGTTTAATTCTCAGGGTTTCTTGTTTTTCTTCAGTGCTCCTCCTGCTCTTCCCAGAATCTTGGAGTCTCTGATTCCAGAAGGAACTGAAAGGTGATCTAGAGAAAGAGCCCTCTTGGACCTGAGTGGGCTCTGCAGCCCCCGCTCAGGGCCCTGCCCTGGGAACAGCCCTCCCAGTTTTAGGAAGGTGTGAAAATTCTGCCTTTCTTCTCAGTACTTCAACCTTTTCAACTTTATTCTGTTATTGGAAATAGAGAATGAAATCTTCTCCCTCCTTCTGGTCCGTACTGTTGAGGGGGCTACTGACGTGCGGTGGTCTGTCCTCAGGGTACAAACGTGTCCACCCCGGGGGCGTGCTAGTGGAGAGCTTGTTCTCTCGCCCAGGACGTCCTCAAGTGCTCTCTCACTTCCAGTCTTTCTTTCTTTCTTTTTTTTTTATACTTTATTTTAATTCCAGTATAATTAACATACAGAGTGTTATATCAGTTTCAGGTGTACAATATGTGATTCAGTAATTCCATACGTCACAAGTACACTCCTTAATCCCCATCACCTATTTCTTTTATTTTTTATTTTTTTTATTGTTACTTAAATTTTCTTTTTCCACTGTTCCAAGTCTTTCCTATCTGACACGATCTGTGCTCTCTTTGGGAGCCTGCCCTGTGTTCTCCGGGGAGTCAGATCTCTTAGGTCTGATCCATCTCAGGGGAGTATCTAGAAGTTCAGCGGAGGACTCACCCTCTCCTAGTTCCGCACGAAGACAGCATTACCTCGATTAAGCTTTGCATGCATTCCTTATACCTGAGCTGTGCCCTTAATAAGGAAGACGATGGTACAGGGAAGACTCGTGGGCGCTCATTATCGGTTCTTGCTGAATGTTTCGTGTTTATATTAATTATTCAACTTAATCTTCATAGCCAGCCTGTGAACTGGGTCCTCTCTTCTCTCCCGTGTTATTGCTGCAGTGGCTGGAGCGGGAGTGTAGGTCAGCTCTGATGACAGCGCACGCCCGGCGGAGTGGGAGTCTGAAACCCTGCGCTGCGCGGTCTTCTGTATATTTCTACTTCCAGTGATCTGCTTCTAGAATACGTGTTCTCATGTGTGTGACTCGGGTCTGTCTTTTCAAAGTGCGTTGGTGTCCTAAGGGTGGTCAGGAGGGGTCCTTCTCTGCTAGCTTGTGGGGGCGGCCCAGAGCCACTTTTCTGTTGATGCTAGGAGCCCGCTGGGTGGGCAAGATGATTGGACCCAGAGACTGAGGAAGATGGAGGAGGACGGGAACCTGAGATGCGGATAACTCACCTTTCATCCTTCCCACAGTTAGAAGACAGATTTCCACCTTGCGAAGTCTGCCCAAGCAAGCGGCGTTTCCTCGGCTTGTGCTTCTGCGCTCAGGAACCAGCAGGGGGTGCTGCTCCGTCGCGTCCTCTCACATTCCAGGGACCAAGAACTGGAGTGTCCTCTGCAGTTTTTGAGAAAGTCTCTTGTGGTGCCATGTGGTATATTTAGTAAATTCTGGCTGTGTCATTGCAGTTGGAGATGACAGCACTTTGCCCTGCGTTTTAAGAACACTTTCTCTCCCTATCAAGGATAAAATGTCTTATTATTACGTCCCTAGCGTTGAGGTGGCTCTGTCCACTGCTTGTCATCCGTGAGACGGGAGAAACCTGGCCTGATTCTAACCAGGCCATCTGTAGGGAGCGGAGGAAGTAAAGGGGACAAAGTAGGATTTGTTTATCTGATTCACTTGTCAACAAGCGGTTAGTGAATGCACGTGTGCCGGGGACAGGGCATAGACGTGTCGGGCACGGTGCTTGTCCTCCTCACGTTGTACAGAGAAGCCTGCTGAGCCAGGTGACAGGCACATGCGGATGCTGCGGATTCCGGGGCGGGGGGGGGAGTCCTCCAGAAGGGCAGACCAAGTGACCGGTGCAGTGTTTAGACCGGGTAATGGGGAGGGGTCCAGACTAGTTAGCAGGAGACACGGGGCATGGACAGGGCACAGGGCAGAGCTTCAGATGTGACATAACTTCTAACTGGAGCCTGAATTTGTGGTTTGTGTAGGGTCATTTCCCGCACTCCACCTTTAAATAAGACTTCTGAAGACATACCAGGTCAGTCCGCAAATTCACCGCAACTTTATTAAAAAATCCCAGTGGGAATTTATGAGGCAACTTGCATCCATTTAGACATACTCATGTGCATATGGAATGGCTGACAAAATTTTTGTTTTAAAATTTTAATTGTGAGGTAATATATTCTTTCCTACATGTGATGTGTGTACAGGCTCCGGAAAACAATAAAACCCATGGAGCCACCGCACTGTTTCGGAAATTGACCATTCCCAGTAACTTGGAAGCCACCGTGTGTCCCTTCCTGCTGGTTCTGTATATTGTTTTAACCCCTGATCAGTGTATTAATTGTTTTTGCTTTTCTCTTTCTTAAAATTAAACGTTTTTGTACTGTGCACTGACACAGAGAAATACATAAAGCAGATTATCATAAAGCAAACACCGGTGTGATAACCATCCAGGTCTTGATTAAATTTGGAAAACGGATAGAGGACACTGGCTGACCTCATGTTAAACCCACGCACCAAGAGGGTGCCGTGTCACAGAGGTGGAGGGAGGGTCCCTGTACACATCTTCTGTGGCTCCAGAGTCTTTTATCAGATTAGTCTCACAAATGTGAGGTGCACCGCACAGCGATTACTAGCTGTTTTAATGAGTTGTGCCGTGATAGACTTGTGTGTCTGAGCGTATCTTCATCTTTTTTGCGGATCTGTATGTATGCCTGTAGAGTGGGAGTATAGAATGCATTGTATAGACTCATTTGCTTAAAATTGGCTGAGAGGCTCTTTAGAATTGACTCTGCAGGGAATACACATAATCAAAAGACTCATGCCGTGTTTCTATTCAGATGGTGCACGCCCAGTGAAATATCAGAGTGACTTCTGGCCAGTCAAGACGCCTGCCTCTCTGTCACAATATTTTCTCGGAACAAGACATCCCTTTGTTCTGTTTTCTTAGCTCTGTCTCATGGACTTTGCTATAATTTAGATTTCTTTCTTTCTTCTTTCTTTTTACTGTTCATGTTACTACAAACAAAGTAGAAGACCCTGGCTAGTTCTTGGTGCATGGAGTGAGATTCCTGACACAGAGAAGAGATGGGGCCGAGTTGGTTCAGTGGAAGCTAGCCAGAATGAGCGGCGCCTCTGCGGCTTACCAGCAAGGCCCGTGCATTCGGCAGGGCTGTCCTCATCCACCTGAAGCCATTGCTAATGCGTCTCGACTTTGGATCCCAACACCGGTCTGGGGGCTGAGTTCCCAGGCTGGTGACCGTGCAGCCCAGCTATATTTTTCAGCTGCCTTCCCCCTTTCAGATCCGAGTGGGCTCGATTCTAGACTGCTCAGGAGTAGCCTAGGACCTCATTTTGTAAGATATTGCTCAAGCTTCCAGACATTATTTTCCCTCAGTCAGACACTATTGAGGGTACGAGTTTCTACCTCCTTGTGAATAAAAGGATCTGTATCCTTTCTTCTTTCCCTAAAAGTTTCACTCCTTCCCCTTGGAACTTTGTCATATTCCTCCCCCAAGGAACCTGGGCGGTTTTCTCTCTGTACTTTTGTGTATTCTGCCACTTTGACAAGTCATGGCTGGATCAGAGTCTTCCTAAAAGGATCCATAGTATCTCTCTTCAAAGAAAAATTTACGATCCCAGTACCTGCCCATACTTGCTACCTGCTTCTTTGTGTATTGCCCCTAAAGTAAAGCTAAAAGGCAGTTTAGGAGAAGAAATAATTTGTCACCTGAAGTGGATTTATGAGAGGCAACGGATAGGAAGGATAAACAGTGTAGAAAATAATGGAAGGGGTTTGTGAATGAAACTGAGTTAAGCTTCTAGAAGTACCTCATATGTTTCTTTGCATTCTACTGTTGTTTGGGAAATGTGGGTGGGCTGCTGGCATTGGGTCCCCAGGACCACCCCTGGGTTCAGTGATTCACTAGGAGAACTCACAGGACTTAGGATATAGTAGTAGTAATGGCTAAGGTTTATTATGGTGAAGGGGTACAGAGCAAAATTCACAAAGGGGAGAAGGTGTGTGGGGCTGTGCAGAGCAAAGCCCTCTGCAGGGGAGTCGCCTGGGAGGTGCTTATTTTCTCCCTGAATGAGTTGTGAAAACACTCGTGAAAGGTCTGTCTGAGAAGCTTGTTTAAGGACTCAGTGCCCGGGTTCTTACTGGGGACTGATCCCCTAGGCACCCTCTGCCTGGCACTACCAACATTCCAGACCCTCGGAAGAATGCTTCAGCATAAACCACGTGGCTGATCAAGCTGTTCCGAGGATGATGCATTGAGCCACTCCTATGGATCAGGAGAGATGAGGTGGGAACACTGGTGGCGTCCAGGTACCTGCACAGCCACGGGCCAGCCTTCCCAGCAGGCCTCCCTGAGAGCAGACCGCGCCGGGACTGCTGTGATGATCCTGCTCCGCACGCTGTCCGTGAGCTTCGGTGGGAGTGCCGTCCAGCCTCTGGAAGGAGCAGGCAGGAAACACTGCAGCTGCGTTTTGAAGTGTAAATAGAGCCAGAAAAAAGGCATGATCAGCAATGCATGAAGGAATGTGCATTTTTTGATCTTTGTATCAAGCTAATTATTACCAATTTTCAGAAGCTGAGGGGAAAAGGATTTTGCCCAGGACAGCATGTTGTAGCCTTTGTGTCAGGATTGGGATGGAGCAAGTTAGAAAAGAAGCAAAGGAAAAGGATCTTTAAAGTATGCTGCTTCTGTCCTTTGACTTTTTGAGTTGTTAGGAAAACGCATTTAAAAGCTAATGCTTTTTTATTATAGGATTTGAAAATTCTGAATATATAGAAGTTTATACAGAAGCAAATAAAAATCACCGAGGACAACTGTTGTTTTCAAGCATACGGCTATATTTCTATCTGTGGACCACATTATGTGCACAATGATGCACTCTGCCTTTTCCTCTTACCACTGTGGGCATTTTCCCATGCCGCTAAAGCGTTGGAGCAGATTTAATCTTGAAAAGTGGTATGACCTCCCATTGTTTGGTTTTATCATGATGTGTTGGCCCATTCTCCCAAAGGGCCTTTCGGTCTCAGTTTTTCATGATTGTAGTGCTATTGTGATTAACATTATTTTGAAAAATATTGGCTGATTTGAGAGGTGAAAGTGACATCTGATTGTTTTACATCTGCACATGTCTTTGCATGTTAGTCTGTTTACAAAAGCTGTTGACTACAGTACCGGTGGGTGGCGGTAGTGGCCGCTGGGGAGGCTGTTGGGGGGTGGGCATCGTCGTAGGAGCCCCGTCGCTGCCACCGCTCACGGGCGCGTGGCCGTGGCCAGCTGTCAGTGTCCTTGCTTACAAAGTGTGGCCACATCAGAACCTGCCTTCCAAGCTGTCTGAGGGCCAGGGAGGGACCAGGATCCTTGGCCTGGGCTGCTGCCCTGAGGTCTGTTCTCACATTCCTCTTCTAATTGAATCTCCATGTGCTTATTTGACAGGTTCTGTTGTTCCTACGATTTATAGGAGTTGTATTCATTGAAAATATTTTCTCTATTTTGTCTTTCACCTTTTAATTTAGTGTGTGTCATTTTTGGATCTCTCAAAGGTTTTCACTTGTGTGTAAACCCATACTTCTGTTTGATTAACATAAAACACACAAAGCCTAAGGATTCCCACACCCTTCCCTCTTGGAATGTTTTCTGTTGAGAATCAGCGTCCCTTCTTCTTGTGTCCCCACCAGGTAAGAAGATATTTTGAGCTTTACTTGTATATATATATATTTTTAAGTTTATTTGCTTATTTATTTAAGTCATCCCTACACTCAGCGTGGGACTTGAACTCACAACCCTAAGATGAAGAGTCACACGCTCATCCAACTGCGTCCGCCCTGCACCGCTTGTGTATTTTGTTATGAAATTATTGGAGTCTCTCCTCCAATATGAAATTTCTTACTGAAGAATCATCTAACTTTTCTCTATTATTTTAATCCACTTATTCTCTTAGATGTATTTAATAATCACTTAGCTTTTAAAATATCTCATTTGGATTCTGATCAGATTTGCATTAAATGTGTATGTTAATTTGGTAGGCATTGATCTCTTTCTATTTAGGGTTTCAGACTCTCTCTCTCCTTTATAAGTCTGTGTCACTGCCCTCTGGAGAAGTTTTCTATGTGAGGACCCTCCACTCACTGATGCTTCATTTTTGTGTTGCCATTGTGAGTGAACTCTTTCAGCTTATGTTTCTGGGAATCTGTTAGAGTCAGGCTGTATCCTACAGAGTCAGGCTGTATCCTACAGAGTCAGGCTGTATCCTACAGAGTCAGGCTGTATCCTACAGAGTCAGGCTGTATCCTACAGGCTCTCCTCCAGATGCTCTTCATTAAAATACTGATTAAATGATACATGTTCAGCACCTAAGTCTGTAAGACACACTAGAAAATGTTGAGGGGAGAAAAAGAAGGTGTGGGTTTCAGAAACTTGTTTTTCCTCCGGAAAAGTGGGGTTTCAGCTGAACACAGCAGGAAAACCTGATACGCCCAGATAACCTGTCTTTAAAGAAATACTGCTTATAGAGTTTTAATAGTTTGTTTCAGATGTTCTTCATAGATACCATGTTATCTCCTTTTTACTGTTGATTCCAAAAATAAATGACTTGTTTTGTTCCCTCTGTTGATACTAATTACTTTCTATATTTCTAGGTCAGATTATTCTCTCTAAGCATTTATCATAACAGGAAGACATTAGAAATAGTACTCTTCTGTCTGGGTGTGATCACCTATGAAAATTAGAACAGATAATTATTTGCAGCATCTTCATTGGTGGTGGTTAGTACATTTTTCCTATTTTGTCCGTCTGTTGCGCCGTTAGGAAAGTCAGCATTACAGATTACTGTTCACGGAATGGGAGAACCCAGGTCACCATACCTTTAATGCCAGAGCTCATCAGGAGTTGGAGTCCTCGATCTGGCAGTGAGACAGGCCACGTGATTTGTGGGACCTGGCACAAAATGAAACTGCAGGGCTCCTTGTTAGAAATGGAAGGGTTTCAGGGCGCCTGGGTGGCTCAGTTGGTTAAGCAACTGCCTTCGGCTCAGGTCATGATCCCGGAGACCGGGATCGAGCCCCACATTGGGCTCCCTGCTCGGCCGGAAGCCTGCTTCTCCCTCTCTCACTGCCCCTGCTTGTGTTCCCTCTCTGGCTGTGTTTCTCTCTGTCAAATAAATAAAATCTTAAAAGAAATGAAAAGAAAAGAGAAGGGAAGGGAAGGGAAAAAGGAAAAGAAAAGAAAAGAAAAGAAAAAAAGAAAAATGGAAGGGTTTCACGATGGCAGTGGCAGAGGCCAGGCTGTGTCTGAGGCCGGCCCTACAGCAGCACGGGTGTTTCTGGGTGAGGGTGTGAGGAGAGGCCGCTAGTCTCGTCGTCTTCGGCTGTTCTTGACTCTGACTTCTGTGTGACGTTCAACCTCACATTTTGATTTTTTTCATTCTCTCTGACGATTTGAATTTTTTAAATAATTTAAAAGGAAGGATATGAGGTCTTTATTTTGTTTATGTTTTCACTTTCAAGGCTGTTGTTTAAATAATACATTGTGCTTTTTTCATGGATATTTATTAAGGCAGTTGAAAAATGGAATCCCTTAAAACAAGCAGTTTGAAGGAGTTACCTCTAATAAGAAGCATATAAGAAATGGGTTTTCTGATTTTTCCCTAGCGTGAATTTTGTTGTTATTAGAACCTTGGCGGCGAGGACATTGAGCTTAGAGCCACTTCTCAGATCCCAAACCTGTTCCCCTCCATGAACCCTGTGCCTTCTACAGTCCTCTTTGGGTTTCTCCTTCTCCTGGTTCTTCGTTCCCTTTCCGGCATGATTTTCGGGGCACACAGCCGGGGTTTCCTGTTTGCTGTCAGTCACCTCAGAGCCCCTCGTTGCCCTGTGGCTTCCCTGCATTGAGGACTGAAACACTGTTCACCGTGACGTGGCTTTCCTCACTTGAACGGACCTGACTCCTTGGCGGAAATCACGAATGCATGTCCGTTGGTGCTGTCAGACTCTGATCTACCCTTTGTTGCTACCCAGAAGTCTTTTAATCAGCTTGTGTTAAGTCCCCTTTCTGTGTCATATAAGGGCTCTTTGGATAGGATCACAGTCCTCTTCCTACTCTGTTCCTTGTTCTTGGGCTCACTGCCTGCTGTGCTAAGAAACACCGTCACCTCCATGCTTCCTGGTCTTTCTCTCTCATCTGCTGTCACATTGTCACTATATCACAGTCTCTTTGTGTTCTTGGGTTCTTTTCTGTTTTAGAGCAAAAGATGTCCCACTTCTTTCCAAAAAGTGTATCCCAATTTATGTTCCTAAATATATCTGCTCCTACCAACTCTGAGACCTATATTGAGCCATTTGTGTCTCAGCATCATCTCAAGTATATTTTCCCATCATCATCCTCATCTTTTTTTCCACTTATGTTCATTCGTGTTTTCTGATTCAAAAATTATTTTAAAGGAAAAAAACCCACTTCTGTTCAGATAAAAAAAAAAATGGTTGGAAACTACGGAAAACCTAACTGAAAAGTGGCTTAGCAAAAAAGGTTTCATGTTGTTGAAAAATCCAGGGGGAGGTTTTATTTCAGTTTGATGAGAGGGCTTATTGCCTGTCAGAGGGACTGGATATGTCTAGACAACCTGTCTGTCCCTCCACATCTCTCTCATTCTGATTCTTCCTGCTTCACTGTGTTCTGAGTTATACTTCCTCCTTCCAGGCCAGCTCTGGCTAGCTCTAGGTCTCATGTCCTAATGTGACGTTCTCCTTTCCAACACCTCTCCCCAAGAGTCTCACTGTACCTCCTTGGCCCAGCCAGCTTGTCCCTGACTCAGTCACGTGTCAGGTGAACAGGAAGCTCCCAATTCGAGCCTTGCTGCTTCATCTGAAATATGGGGGCTGACCTGGGTGTGTGTGTCTCTGAGGAATACTAGGACATGCTTAGTGAGAGAGGCAGAACAGATGGTGGAGAGCCCAAGACAAATATCCATATACCTTCTCCTTGAACATCTTTGGAAAGACTAGCCTAGAAAACATAATGCATAGTCACATTGACTGGATCGATACAAAATTGGTCCACAGAGAATTGGGTCTTGTGAAAATCCCCATCTGAGTTTTTACGTCAGTAGAAAAAGTAATTTTGAAACATTATTGAATTAAGAAGCAGTGAGCTTTCAGAGTCTAAGTACATACATTATCCTGTTGAAAATCGAGTTCTTTGTCAGCAGGACCGGGAACACGGCTAGCAGCAAATGTAGCCTGTTAGAGTTCTCGCTGGTATGAAAGAAGTAGAGACTCTGTGGCTCAGAGGCTTAGGAGATGTTACTGATGTTGTCATACTCACCAGTTCTGGACTCGGGAGGGAAACTGTCCCAGAGACTGGAGAGCTCTGCTTCTCTAGTCTCTTTCCGTCACGGCTCCAATTCATTTCACTGTTGCAGTCCATATATTCAGCGAATGAAGCCGACGGGGAGGTTCTGATCCTCATCACAGTTGGAGACCTCCTCTCTTTTCGTAGTCCATGATCTGTGTCTGTATTTAGCTACTTAAATCTCTTCACATGTATCAGGGGTTTGGAAAACAACAGAGGTATCTGAAAATAATTAGCTGAGAAAAAGAGAGAAGCTATGTGTTTGCCTTGAGGAAATTTATGATAGATACCCAACAAGGAAAGGGGAAATACTTGAGATTTTCTCACCTAAAAAGTGGGTGCCTATTCTATTTGATCATTAGAGTGTAATGAGTTTTCTGTCTTTTAACTGTTCCTTTGAAACATTGGTGTCCCTGCAGCTTTAAATTGTTAATACTCGATGCCAAATATTTCTTTTAAAGATTTCTTTTATTTATTTATTTATTTGTTTGTTTGTTTGTTTGTTTGTTTGTTTGACAGAGAGAAGCACAGCCAGAGAGGGAACACAAGCAGGGGGAGTGAGAGAGGGAGAAGCAGGCTTCCCGCCGAGCAGGCAGCCCGATGTGGGACTCGATCTCTGGTCTCTGGGATCATGACCTGAGCCAAAGGCAGTCGCTTAACCAACTGAGCCACCCAGGCGCCCCTTGATGCCAAATATTTTTGAGTTTATAGGATCTTCCTTCCTCTTTACCCAAGAATTACATACCCATCTGCACTTGCTTCCCGATGTCCAGTCCGTGAATTCAGTTTGGTCTCTCAGATGATGCTCCAGGACCCCAGCCTACTGGGAGCCTGCTCATGTGGTTAGGGAGCCTGTGTTGCTTTTCCTGCCTCAGGCGGTACCATTCTGCTTTACCCTCCTTCCCTTTTCTCCCTGTTTGCCTTAGGAAAATCATTCATTCAACCCTTCAGTCCATCTCTCCTCCCAACGTTCTTTCCTTCTTGCCTTTTCTATGTTCTATTTGTGGGGCAAAAAAAAAAGAAAAAAAAGAATTCTAATCATAGCTGAGAAATGAGAAATGTTATCAGTAGTGCCATTAATCACACCATAGAAGACATGACCTTTATTCCCAAAGACTGTAGGTCATTTTAGGAAACATCTAACATGCAGAAACAATCTAGTATAATTAAATGTTTAGGTGTATGTGCCGGAGGGCTTAGGAAAGCAAGAGATTAGTGTAGGCTGTTAGGTGCTATTAGCTGTGTGTGTGTGGGGGGGTGGATGTTGAGGTTTTGAAGGACTGAATTCCCTAAAGGAGGAGGGAGAAGATCTGAGGACACAGATTCGGGCACTCCCAGAGTTACCAGTTGGATAGGAAGTGAGCAGCGAGCTGTCGTAAGCAGAAGAGGAAGGTTGCTTGATAGAACTGCCAACAGCTCACCTTTATTGAGTGCTACTTTGTTGGTGACTTTTTATTTTGATGTAATTTCCAACCTAGAACAGATTCCAAGAATAGTACAAGAACTCTCATGTACACTTTTCTAATTTTCTAATTTTTTTTCTCATCATAGATTAGATTTGCTTTTTCTAGGACTTTATATCAATGGGATCCTACAGGATGTACTATTTTGTGTCCTGATTCTTTCTTTCAGCAAAATGCCTTTAAGTTTCATTTATACTGTTGCAAGTATTGATAGTCATTCCTGTTTGTTAATGAGTAATACTCCATTGAATGTCAATGCCACCATTCGCTTACCTATTTTCCTGTTGACCAACAGCCCCTATTTGGGGCTATCATGAATGAAGCTGTTACAGAATTCTTGTAAAAGTGTTTTTTGTGAAGGTAAGTTTTTTATTTCTCTTGATAAAATACCTAGTACTGGAATCATTGGATTTTGGGGAAGGTTTATGTATTAAAAATTGCCAGACATTTTTTTATGTATAAGGAAATTTTATGTATAGGAAATTGCCAAAATATTTTTTTTAGGTGGTTTCTGCCATCTTATACTTCCAGCAGCATTGTGTCTGTGTTCTGGTTGCTCCATATCCCAGCCAACATTTGACTTTATTAGTCTTTTAGATTTCAGTTGTTCCAGTGTTTGGGAGTAAGATCGATCATCACAGCTTTCATTTGTGTCTCCCTAGGGGCCAGCAGTGGGAGCACCTTTCTGTGTGCCTCATGGCCATTTTCCTGCCTTCTTTTTGAAGTGTCTACTGATCCGTTCACCTTTTTAAAAATAATGACTTGTCTGTTCTTGAATTATAAGAGTTCTTTCTGTATTCTGAATACCAGTCCTTTGGCAGAGAACTGTTCTAGAAATATCTTTTCCCAGTCTGTGGCTGATTCATTTTCTTAATGATATATATATATATATTTTTTTTTTTTTCAAATTTGTATTTAAATTGTAGTTAGTGAACATACAGTGCGATGTTGGTTTCAGGAGTAGAATTCAGTGGTTCAACACTTATATACAACACCCAGTGCTCTGAACAAGTGCCCTCCTTAATGCCCATCTCCCATTTCACGCCATCCTCTACCCACATCCCTCCACCAACCCTCAGTTTTTTCTCTGTTTTTAAGAATTTATTACAGTTTGTATCCTTCCCTCTCTCTTTTTTCCTCCTTCCCCTATGTTCATCTTTTTTTTTGTTTTTTAAATTCCACGCATGAGTGAGATCACATGGTGTTTGTCTTTCTCCGACTGACTTATTTCACTTCTCATTATACTCTCCAGCTCCATCCATGTTGTTGCAAATGGAAAGATTTCATTCTTTTTGATGGCCGAGTAATATTCCATTGTATGTATACACCACTTCTTCTTTATCCATTCATCAGTTGATGAGCATCTGGGCTCTTTCCATAGTTTGGCTATTATGGCCATTGCTGCTGTAAACGTTGGGGTGCAGGTGCCCCTTTGAATCACTGTGTTTGTATCCTTTGGGTAGATACCAAGTTGTGCAATTGCTGGGGCATAGGATAGCTCTATTTTTTAACTTTTTGAGGAACCTCCACACTGCTTTTCAGAGTTGGCTGCACCACCTTGCATTCCCACCAACAGTGTTTAAGAGGGTTCCCCTTTCTCCACAGCCTCATAGACATCCGTTGTTTTCTGCGTTGTTAATTTTAGCCATTCTGGCAGGTATGAAATGGTATCTCATTGTAGTTTTGATTTGTATTTCCTTGATGATTAGTAATGCTGAGCATTTTTTAAATATAATAATTCATCTTTTCAGTGTTCCAAGATTCATCGTTTATGTACCACACGCAGTGCTCCGTGCAATCCGTGGCCTCCTTAATACCCACCACCAGGCTCACCCATCCCCTCACCCCCATCCCTTCCAAAACCCTCAGTTTGTTTCTCTGAGTCCACAGTCTCATGCTTTGTCTCCCTCTCTGATTTACCCCAATTCACATTTCCTTTCCTTCTCCCCCTGTCCTCCATGTTACTCCTTATGCTCCACAACTAAGTGAAACCATATGATACTTGACTTTCTCTGCTTGGCTTATTTCACTCAGCATAATCTCCTCCAATCCCATCCTTAATGGTATCTTTAAAAAAATTTTTTTTTTTGAGGCATAATTGACATATAACATTACATTACTTCCTGATGTACAGTATAAAGATTGGATATTTATACGTCATGAAATGATCACTGCTATAAGTCTAGTTACCATCTTTCACTATACAGAAATTTTTAAGTTATATTTTCTTTCGGTACTGAGTTTTAGGAGTTCTTTATCTATTTCGCATATCCACCCCATTGGCCGTATTATTTGCAAATAATTCTCCCATTCAGTAGGTTATCTTTTCACTTTATTGATTATTTCCTTTGTGGTATGGAAGCTTTTTAGTTTGACGTAGTGCCATTTATTTGCTTTTTTTTTGTTGACTTTGCTTTTGGCATCAGATCCAAAAATGTATCTCTACGACCGATAGCAAGGAGCCTATGTTTTTTTCTGGGAGTTTTGTGGTTTCCAGTCTTACATTCAGGTCTTAATCCATTCTGAGTTAATTTTTGTATATGGCATAAGAGAGTGGTCCAGTTTTATTTCTATTTTTGCAAGTGTCTAGCCGGTTTTCCCAACACCATCCATCGAAGAGACCGTCCTTTCCCCACTGTGTATTCTTGCCTCTTACTAGTATCTTTTAATGATCAAAAGTTTCTCATTTTGATGAAATCTGATGTGTCAGTTTTTTTCTTATTTTGTAGTTTTGGGGGGGAGTTAAACACTTTTTCTACTCTAAGTTGTAGAGATATTCTTTCCTCCAGTTTTATAATTTTTTTAACCTTTGCATTTAGGCCTGTGATCCATTTCTAATTTTTGGGTTAGGTATAAGGTAAGGGTTGAGGTTCATTCTGTTTTCCTGTATGGATAATAAGTTTTTTTGCACCATTTGTGAAAAGACTTTCTCATTGAATTATCTTGATGTCTTTGTGAAAAGTCAGTTGCTTATAAAGTCGGTCTGTATTTGGACCTGTCTGTTCTGTTTCGGTCATCTGTTTGTGTGTCTTACAGTGATGCCACACTGTCTTCATTTCTGTACTGCTGTAGTGAGGCTTAAAGTCAGCTTTTTTCTTTTTCCTAAGATTGTGTGGCTATTTTATAGGTCCTTAGTATTTCCATATGATTTTTAGAATCAGAGTGTCAAATTTTATTATTTATTTATTTTTCTAGATAGATTCTTTATAAATTATTTATTAAAATGCCTGCTGAGTATAGATGTATTCATAATTATTGAGTCTTGTAATCCATGTGCGTGTTACATACTTACTTTCTGCGTGGCAGCAGGCTTGGGTCTGAGGGGAGCATCGCTGTTGTAGTGCGTGTAAGGCCCCTAGCACATTTACCCGGGCATATGTAATCATCTACCCTGTCATGTTAACATGTATTATTCGTTCTGCTAATCTTCACAAAGCTCTATAAAGTCCTTTCTGTCTGTGTCCTTATTTTACTCAGCTTAGAGCTTGACAGTGGTTACACAGTTAGTAAGTGGCTGGGCAGGATTTGGAATGAGGACTTCATGACTCTCAAAGCCATGCTTGTAAGTGAATGTCACCGGAGGCCAAGGGCAGTGAGCCTTGATTTAAGTTTCTCTGCATTTTCGGGATGGTCTTATGCTTTGGTAGGTTAGAGTTGGAGTTTCTAACAACAGAATTTATTCCAATGGGTTTAAGCAACACAGGCATTCACTAAGGGTGTGTTAACTCAAGTGAAGGAACCCAGGTGACTTATGACTTAATTATAGGAAGGTTGGGGAGGGGAGATGAGTGAGCATGGGACGCACAGATGCAGGAAGTGCCACAGATTTGGAGGAGCTGTAAGTGACTCCCCAGCATATATTGTCTGCTAACTTATGGGTTTTTCTCTACTGGCAGTAATATGAAAGTAAAACCTCATGAGAATTTAAGTCTATATTATAAATTCTCAGTATTTAAGCAAATAGATGATTATGTTTCCCCCTTTTGTATATGTTTTAATCTGCTATAAGATCATCTTACAGTAGACACATAATGTTTGAATCATGTCTCTGCCACTTAGCAGCGGTATGACCTTGGGCGACGTACTATTAATCTCTCTTGTGTGTCTGTCTCTCACCTGTGAAATCAGAAAACCATAATTCCTAATTAATAGTAGGATTTTAAGATATTTTAAAGTAGTCTTTTAAGCTACTCTCTATAAAGTGCCTAACCCAGTGGCTGGTGTACAGTAAGTGTATTTTTTGCGTATTTTATGATACACACTTTCACACATACATTCCGGGTGCAGGCTGTTTAAATGTAGGCCGAGCTTAACTTTTTTCTCTTAATATACTAGCACTTACAGAGTGTGCAGAGAGAGCTCTGACCTTTCAAGATACTGTAAATGTTAAAGTTGTTCTAAAGTGGGAGAATATTTGGTAATAAAATAACCGCAGCCCTTGCTTCCACAGAGATTTCATGTTTATTAGCTTAGACAATTGCCATTGAGATGTTATTGGCTGTTGCACTTTGGGGTCCATTTTCTGCAGTGTCCTGAGGACAGGCCACATGGAAAACAAGCTCACGGTTTTCTGGGCGGCATCGTCTGGCTGCCGGCGCACGTGCCAGCCGGTGGGAGGTCTCTGTCGGTTCTGCACAGGGCTGTGCAGTAACAGGGCGGGGCACAGCCACGTCTGGTCCATTCTGAATGTCATTACGGTGTCTCGTCTGAGGCTTGGCTTTTCACAGATCTCCTCCCTGTTTCCGTCCAGCCCTGCCGAGGGGACAGCGGAGCAGTTCCGGGAAGGGTCAGGGCCATTTGGCGTTTGCCCCTGCAGCAGGGGACAAGGGAGAGAAGCTACACAGTTCCTGCTAATTACTCAGCAGCGAGGGGACGCTGTGTGGGCCACCACTGTCCTGGGAACAGACGGGCTCCCGGCGCCCTCCTGCAGGGCTGGATACAAAGCTCGGCTCCAAGGGGCTCTCTCTCTCCGAGTGGTGACCGGGCCGCGGAAGAGGCTGCTGGCAGAGGGGCACCACGGCTCCGCTTCAGTGACACCGTGCCCAGTTTCTAGGGTGGGGCTCTGGCTCCCGAGGCAGCCTAGCTTTGGCTTTATTTTGTCCCCTGAAATAACCCACCTAAGGTCAAAGAAGATTTGTTCTTCCCCATTCTTCTGTCTGCTTTGCCCTGTGACTCACATCTCACCTTTGCCGGGGTGTGTCTCTCTAAAGGAAGCTTGTGTACAGTGAAGGAGGTCACTTTTGGGCACGTTAAGTGAGTGTGTGGACCCCCTCGTCACGGGAAGCTCAGCGCTCCTGAAGGCTCTCTGAGCACCAGGCCTTGGAAAGTGGAACTTGCTGGCGGCCAGGTGGCTCGTGGCGTTTAACTCGCCGGAGGAGGGGCAGAGCCTCTGGTCTCAAGCTGTTGGTAGCAAGTGCAAGGATTTTTACTTTGCAATAAGCATGTGAAAGATGTTTGTTCATGTGCGTTAGGCTTCGCATCTCTTCTATGCTGCCCTGCTCTCGGCCTCCTCAGTCCTGTGCACACTGCCCTCCCTCTTGCTCCCCCACATTTCCCTCTGGCGTCTGCTGTCTGAGGAGCTCCGCAGTTCTTGTGTCCTGTTTGTCCTGCTGTTAGCTTAAACAAACCAGAAGAACCTCGGCCTCCTTAGCAGTCTCTCATCAGCGGCAGGCGAGATCCAGGTTCACCCCAGGCAGCCCCCCACCCCCTCTGAGATCATGTTTCCGGGGTGCGCACTCGTGTCTCTGTCTCTGGAGTGCGGGCCTGCCGCCGGCCTCAAGCCAGATGCCTGCGTCCGGGACGTGGCTAGGTGAGGCCTTTTTTATGAAGCAGCAAGTCTTGACTTGTTCTGCACGGGAATGTTATAATTTAAAGAAATCTTAAATCTTTTCAGGATCCATTGAAAATGGGTATGTGAAGCTTGTTGTTATAAGTTCTAAAAATAACACAGAACACCTACCTCTGGTTGGAAAAGTTGGCCTCTCTTGGAGAACTGATATTTTCGATGGCTGCATAAAGGTAATTTGTTGTTTTATTTTCTTAATGTAACCTGGTTTCTGTATAATAAAAAAAAAGTCTTCGATAAATATCTATGATACTATTTTAAAGTCCTTATGTTACTGCTCTAATGCCTGAAGATATGCGCACCTTCTCTTAGCCTTTCACAAGCATTGATCCATTCAACAAATACTTACTGAGTACCTTCTGTTTTGTGTTGGTGTGGGGAGCAGGAGTGGTGGGTAGCATCTTGTGACAGTTTCCCGCCCCTTCCCTCCCTTGAAGCCCCTCTGTCTGTCCGTCTGTCTTTGGAGAAACTGTGCAGCTCCAGGCTGGCCCAGGCAAGTAGCATTTACTCAACATCTTACTGCTCTTATACCAAGCTGTAAGTCAGGACACACATATTTCCTTCCTTGAACAGTTACATCAATTTGTGCCTCATCAAAAATTAACCACATGAATGGGAGAGTTTATTTAGTGTTTGAGAAGGGGGGAAGAAGAGGAGGCGGTGGGAGAGGAGCGTACTTGAGACATAGTTTTGTTTCTTCTGGGATCTTGTGCCCGTGGCTGCCCCGGTCTCATTGTTCTCCATCTTTGTTTTGTGGGATGAGTAGGATTTGCGTATTCCTGGTGAGCCAGTGGGATCTGTCTTCAGTAACACACCTCTACTCTGCCGTACAAATGTGGACACCTTGTTAGAACAATTACTGATGATGACGACAGCATGTTACCATCGAGTGTTAAAAACACCTAATTATCATTAATATCTCTTGGGCCACTTGCCATTTGATACAATGAAGTCCTGTTTATTTGTAAACAAATATTTAAACTTTGGTACAGATAATTTTTATCAAATACAAAAGAATATTGCTTCATGTCTTTAAGAGCACAGACCTGGTTTTTTTTATGGGTCTTGCAAAAATATGTACTAAAATAAAATATTAAAGTCGGAGTCGACCTTGTGATCCAGGAAAGGCAGAATGCAGATACAGAAGACTAAATGCGTCTGTGTGATTATAAAACGGATGTGATTTGTTCTGCGTTTTCTGGTATTTGGAGCAGGATGAGAGCAGAGGGAGGGAAGTGGAGTAATTCAGCTCTCGTTGTCACACACACGGTCTCTGGTGGGACTTTATGTAGGGCAGACTAAGCTTTGGAACAGACCATCCTAAATAGCATTTTAGCTGCAAATGCGGGGACAGATTTTTTACAGCAACCAGAAGCTGAAAGTGTAGCTTCAAAATGAGCTCCAGGCCGTGATTCTGTAGGTCGCCAGACCGACATGACTCAGAAATGCATGTTTCCAGCAAAGTGGCTCTATCTGAACATGGGGTTTTGAATCCTTGAGGTCGGGCATGCTGTACGTGTCCCGCACCCTTTCCTGCAGTTCCTTCTTCCAGCTGGGCTCCGGGGGGAGGTGGAGCAGGGCTCCACGGCTGTGCCCTTTCCCGCGGGGCAGCTGCAGCTGGCCTAGGTCCGTTTGTATTTTCCTGTTTGTAATTTGGGGTTTGGGATTAGGGCTGAGATGACCTCAGAGTTCCTAAAGAAGAAAAGTTGAGATTAGTGTTGTCCCTCATATCCCATGTGTTCACCACACAGTTTGGGAATTTCTCTCAGGCATCTGAGCAGCATAACTGTAGTGAAACCATAAAACATGTTTTAAGAAATTGCTCCCAAGAGGTTAAAAATATTTTATAAACAAGGGTAAACGGTAAAAAAGTTTCTTAGATACGTGTAACGATTAAACACCAGAAACCAAAGTGGCATGCCTGTGGTGGAAACTGTGGAAACAGCTTCCTGGACTGTTGCTCAGCACGCCGTCGGGGCACAGGTCAGTGAGAAAGTGACCCCAAGTCCATGACTCCGGGCCTGGGACGGACGGTAATGATCCCGATGCTGACCGAGGGAGGAGCTGCCCCTTACACCTGCTGCTGAAGTGGTGTGTGGTCGCGGGGGGCTCTCGGAGGGCCTGCTGCTTCACTGTCCGTCAGAAGGGCACGGGGCTGGGAGGGCCGCCAGCCCACCCCCACCGCCCTGGGGGGCGTTCGGACCCAGCGGCTCTGTCGCCCGAGTGCCCGGAGTCCCAGCGTCGGCAGCTCATGCTCCCGTGCGGGGGATTACTCAACTGTAAACATTTAAAAATATCACATTTTTGCTGATAATTTTCTTTTCTTTCTTTTTCTTTTTTTTTTTAAAGCCACACTGTGGTCTCACAGGCACAGTAGAGCTGCCCGCGGACCGGGGACCGCCCTGCTTCGCCAGCGCGCCCCGCCTGCCCCGGGCCTCAGGACAGGTCGCAGTAATGCCAGAGAGCACCCGCCCCTGCCCTGCCTTCTCTCCATTCCCGTCACGAGTGCTGAGGGAGGGAGTTTCCTTTGGCAAGACTTTTCTTACATCCGTCCCTTGTACTTTATCCTTTCATGCCTTGGCATTTTTGGTGCAATTTTAGTGTCACTTTTAGATCTGTGTGGAGCTCGGCATCCGTTGGAATTCAAGCTAGATATTTTAGTATAACTATGCTTGTGCTTCATGCAAGAATAGTGAGCCTGCCGATGGGCATGCCACGGGCTCAGTGTGTGATGGTGGCTGTGCGCCCACCCCAGTCCCCAAGGAAGATGCCCTGGGGGGATTGCTGGGTGACTGAAGGGGCGGCACCTTGGGAGGAACCCGACACCGCACCTGCAGGAAAGAGGAGCTGGCCTCTGCGCCCCATGGAGCAGGGCTTGGATCCCCGCTGAGACGGAGAGGGTGGGAGAGCCCAGCGGTGGCTGTCCGTCCACCTCCCCGCGCAGTGAGGAAGGTACCAGAGTGGGGGGTAGCAGGAGGCAGGGGGAAGGGCAGGCTGGGGGGCTCCCAAAGGGCCTCACAACCCAGGGTAAACAATTTGGAGTCGAGTTTGTGTCCTGGGAGGACAGAGCCGTGTGCTGGGTGTTCCACAGGATATGAAGGTTTGGAGAATGCTAGGCTTTCTGAGCGGCATCCTTACCCAGGAGTTCCTACACCTCTTGACGTTCCTCCTTGATTTCCTTCTCCACCTTCCTGTGCGATGTTGGGGCAGCCCAGGGTGTCACCTTCTCCATGGTCTCCTCCTTGCTCATGGTTCTAGCCGCTGTGCCCGTGCTGCTGGGTTTTGATGTGTTCTAAGTAACGAAACTGAGAGCCTGCTAAACCAGCAGGCCAGATACTGAGGGGCAGTGGGGTCTGCATGACCACGCCCAGGTGTGTTGTCTTGGGCATTGACAGGCCACGGAGCTTCCTTCATCAAAGGGCCATGGTGGTGGCTATTTATTCTAGAAGGGCTCTGGCTGCCTGAGCACAGACAGAGACACATTCTGGCTCTCGAGTTTGGCTCTGGTTCCCCCTGTTCTTAGCTCCAGTGAACCCTTCTTTGTGATCTGCGAACTGTGGTCCCGTTCTGCCAGAAGCAGAGGGTGTGATGGGAGGGTGCGTGCTGTTCCAGGACCTGGAAGGGCACCAAGAGCAAGGTGTGTGTCCCTGGGTGGTTCCCACCTCAAGTGGGCAAGAGCTTTTGGCTCGGGTGTGCCCTCTCTGCTGATTCTTCACTCAGGTCTCCTCCAGAGGTGGGAACCACTTCTCATCACTTACTTATTAGACCATCTCTCTCTCTCTCTCTCTCAACTCTTGGAATGTTTGTGTTCCTTTAGTTTCTCTCTGAGAAGCACTTCTTTTGAGTCAGGACACTTTCTCCTGATCACACTCAGGTCCAAATGGCCGGCGCTGTTGGCCAACATGTGGTGTGCAGATCTCTGAGAGCAGTGTTTGTCATCACATCTGCCATATCTTCATGTGTCTCTCTATGCAGGTATCTTTAATATTGCTGTGCCTATCATCAGGTTGACATCAATGTGAATTTTATGTGGATATCTAAGAGTAAACATTAAAATTCTAGTTAGTAAAACATTAACACAGGACATAAGTCATGGCACATAATTAGCTTTTTCTAAAAAGGGAAGTATTAGAAGATTTTAGCCTTCATACTAATTCATAGTTTCTTGAGAAAAATAATTCTCAAGGATTAAATAAAATAGTATGTGTAAACTGCTTGGATTAGTATCTAGTAAATAGAACACGTTAAAAAATAAAGCTAACATTACATACCCGTACTCATTTCATAGCATTTTTCACAAGAGCCAAAAGGTGGAAGGAACCCGGTGTCCACTGGCGGCCGAGTGGATGAGCACAGGGTAGCACACAGTACCTGCCTTACTAAGGGAGGGAGTTCTGGCGCATGCCACGATGTGGATGAACCTGGAGGACATTGTGCTAGGTGAAATAAGCCAGACACAAAAGGTCCAGTGCTGTAGGATTCCACTTACATGAAGTACCGAGAGTGGCCCAGTTCACAGAGACACAGAGTAGAATGGTGGTTCCCAGGAGCTGCGGGGAGAGAGGGCTGGGAAGTTATCATTTACCATATGGGCCCAGGGTGCCGGGCTTGAAGCTGGAAAGGGCTCTGGAGGTGGAGGGTGCTGATGGCCGCACGGCAGCGTCTCTTAATGCCACGAAGCCGTGCACTTAAAAATGGTTACGATGGTAAAGTGTTGTGTGTGTGTTTTGCCACAATTGATAAACGTAAAACAACAGCTTGGTAATAATCATCATCATCAGCGCCTCCCCCTGACTCAAGTCCCGGTATAGCAGCGACTCTTCATGTGGCCTGGTAGACACAGCAGGTCTGAAAGGGACGTGTTTCTTCTCCCCACACCCTGCTCTTCTGCAGCAGTGGGAGAGAGAGCAGGACGTTAGTGCCCCCTTCTCCCCTACCCTCACCTCCAGAGACCAGATTCTGCTTAGTGTGGCTTATAAATACTCCCATCTCTTCCCCGTGAGTCACTGCCGCCGACAGCTGAGGACTTGGCTTCCCGTCTCTTTGCAGGCACGTAACAATCTCCAGCATCCCGATGCCCCACCCCCGTTTCACTGCTCTTCTGGTTTTCAGAGATGCATTTATTGGCACTAGTGGCTGCTGGCGGTGGTGGAGGTGATGACGGGCAGCATCCCTGCCACCCTCATGACCCTGTCATCCCCCAGCACCCCTGGTTCCTAGACCCTCTAACGCTCCTTGCTCTCTCACGGTCCTGGTATGGCCCCACTTTCTTTTGCAATTCTGTTCTCTTTCGTCTCTCCTGCGTCCCCTTTCACTTCATTCTTCATGACAACGCTTCATTTACACATTTGCACGTGTATTGATTAGACTGGAAATCAGGTGCGATTGGCTGTTTTGTCCTTACACTCAGTATTTGTGTTTATTTTGTAGAGTTGTTCTATAATGGACGTAACCCTCTTGGATGAATATGGGAAACCCTTCTGGTGTTTCAGTTCCCCTGTTTGCATGAGATCTTCTGGGCCCTCTGACGTGCCCAACTTCTTGGGGCAGACTTACTATGTTGACTATGTGGACTCAGAAGGAAAAGTGCACGTGGAGCTGGTGTGGATCAAGGAGACGGAAGAGTACTTCATCGTCAGCCTGGTTCTCTACCTGAGCGTGGCAAAGATAAACCAGTGGTTTGGGACAACACACTAAGTACTGGCCCAAGGGGGCGAGTTATTGTTGCTGTTTCTTTATTTTGGAGTGCTCACCAGTCGTGTTCTTGGTACTGGAAGTTGAAATAAAGCAGTCGTCTGTTTGATGCCTTCTTCTTTCACATTAGAAGTCATGATTCCTGGGTCATTTTAAAATTAATGTTTAGAGAATTAAGTTAAATTTTAAAAACATGAAAATAACACGTCCCAATGAAAATTCATATAAATAAGGGAAAAGATACTGTTCTGCCTTTACAATTTAAAAGACAAGGATTTTTCTTAAGAATGTGATCAGGTGATGCCTGTGTGATCAGTGTGTGTGCGTGTGTGATCACTGTACGTGTGTATGTGCACAGGTGTATGTATGTGATCATGATGCACGTGTGTGCACACACTTGTGTGTGCATGTGTGTGCGTGTGCACGTGTGTTGTAGAGATAGAGGCTTCTTTTCTTTATTGGCTGGAACCCAGAATAAAAAAGTGTATTTAAATATGAGGTTCATGGTGTCCATTAAAATGAGAAAGTGCTGTATTCACAGCATTCAGTCGCTGCGTAAGTGTTTAGTAAAACCAGAGTCAGGTCGGCAAGTGCCTTCCTCCCAAGGTAAGGTGCATCTGAGGTCATCGGAAGAAACTGTTATTGTTTAAAAGAAGTGTGATACACGTGCAGCAAAGACCCCCAGCTGGATAGCAGTGGCAAAGCAGACGGCTGACTTAGCGGGGAGCACATCCTCTGTGCACGTAACTGACAGATACTTGGGCTTCAAATAAGGGGAACCTGTATCTAGGCACATGTGCTTTTTCTGAAGGGATTTGGTTCTAACTTCGTTTTAAATTATATAGATTATTTTCTGATCATATTTTTATCTCCTACTTAAGGTTACCCTCAGAAGTGATTTCTGAAACGCCCTGTCGCTCCTGGCGGGTTGGGGGAGGGGTGTGTCCATGTGCATCGCCACCTCTCTATTTCCCTTTCTCACCCTCAGCTATCTGATCAGCTCTCTCTCAGGGGGTGTGTGTATGTGAGCTGCTTAAAGACAACAAGAAAAGATCTAGGACAGATATTGGTTCTTTGCCAAAGAAATGGGAGAGTACAAAGGACTCTTGACCTGATGCCATCCCTGCCATCCTGACTTCTGGGGCCTCGGGCTGGAGCCGTGGGAAGGGAGAAGTCTGAAATCTGGGTCAGAGCGGAGAGCAGGGGACCATGTTATCTTGTACCACCCGAGGGGTGCACGGCACCTGCCCCTGGGTGAACGTTGGGGGATGGAGGGGCAGTGGCGAGCCATGAAGAGGACCAGACGTCAGGAGAGGCAGATGGCGGAAGCCACGTGTCACCCACAGGTCAGAATTGGAAAACAACCACGGAGCAGTGCGTGGTGACTCCTGGAAGTCACTGAGTTAACCTGTGGAGGGTGTAGATGTCCTGGCAATATCGAAAGCGAGGCGCGGCCAGAGCACGGGACTCTTTACCCCCAGGGAACGCCCCGGCCTGAGTCTCCCCACAGAAGCGCCTGGCTGCCCCTTCCATCCAGATTACGACTGTGATACCGCCCCTGCACAGTCACGGACAGTAATAGGACACTTCTTTGTTTGGCAACTTTTTATTTTTCTTGGATGAATAATTGTCTCCCTTTTTTCTTGCACAGCTTTAGTGAGCCTTAACTTTTCCAAGAAGTTCAGTCTTTCATATGTGGGTCAATTTTTTTCAGTATTTTTTCCTAAATCAGTCATATCAAATAATCTACGAATTCTGTTTTTTCCCCAGGCTATTTCATTTCCAGAGCTCTGCCTCTGTTTGCTTTAAACTTCTTTTCAGCCCTGCTGGACAGCTGTCGTCCTGGGAAGTTCCTGTGGGAATCTCATTTGATGGAGTCTTGTCTTCCTCTTTCTTGAGTTATATCCCCCCCTTTTTTCCTGGGGCACACATTCTCCTGCAGCTTTCTAGGAAAAGTAACGTAGGAGACACATTTTGGATCCATGAATTCCTGGAAACGTCTGATGGATAGTTTAATCGGGTACTCACTGTAGGATGGCAGATGTTTTCTCTTAGAACGTGAAGGCAGTTTGAACATGTGTGCCTATCCTAGCATTGCTGTGGGTGGAGATCCTGCCGTTTTGATTGCTCTTCCTTTGTATGTGACCTGTTCTCCTCCTCTTCTTTCTCTGGAAGCTTCCAGAATTTACAATACCTTGCTTGGTATTTCAAAATTTCAAGATAACATGCCTTGGAGTAAATCTTTTTCATTTATTATGGGTCATTTAAAGAATTTTTGTAATTCAATTCTGGGTTTAAAAAATATTTTCTCTGTCTTTTTCCTGTAGCTTTTCTTAATCAGCTGTCATCCTTTCTGGATTGATTCGTCTTTTCCATCTTCTATCTTAGTCTTTTGCTTCTGGAATGTGGTCTCAATTTTGTTTTTCAATCTTTCTATCGAATTTTAATTTTGATGATTTGGTCCGGTTTTTACTTTGTAAGAATTATTTTTCTAGTTCCTTATTAAATATTTTGTACTTGTCTCAGAAAAGCAATATTTTCCTGAGCACGGGTTGGCAGCCCTTTTCTGTGAAAGGGCCGAGCTTGGTTTACCTTTGTGGGGCCTGCGGTGGCTGCTGCATCTCTCGGCTGGGCCCCGGGGGTGCGAAGCCTGTAGACAGCGCACAAGGGAACGGACCTGCCTGTGTCCCAGAAACCTTTACTCACTAACGTGCGTGGGGAGGGTGCATCTGGCCCCAGGCTGTAGTGGCAAGTCCAGCACAAAAGCCTCTGAGGTTATTTTCAGTTTTCAGAAATCTTCATCCTCACCATTTGGGCAAAGCCGAAGTAGATTTTTATAGGCAAGAATCGTCAATGGGTGAGAAAATCTGTGGGTGAAAATGCGATGAGGAAGAACACAGGGACGTGGTCTCTGAGTGTTGCCCGAAGGTACTTGCTGTTACAGAGGACAGAATAGTGTATTCACAGTGGAGCGACCTGGGTAGACAGCCCGTGCTCCCGCTGTTCCCTCTGGCCAGATGCCTCCTCCACACCTCGGCAGCGTGATTGCACGCTCTGCCACGAGGAGACCCTTCTTACCCTGCCAGAGCCCCCTCACATCATGCCTCAACGTCTCCCACTTCTGCGTGTGTGGGCTCCTCACCCCACACGGGCACAGAAACATCACAGTGCCACCATTTTGCGAGATTTCAAGAGTCTTCTGATGCAACATACCGATGCTCAGATGAAAGGCAGCTTCCTTTGAGTGAGCCCGGGCCGTGTGGGGAGCTGTCCCAGGGATAAAGTAACGGCACATAAGGGGCATCTTATGGATGAAAGGTGTGACAGGGATAGCTAGGTTTTGAAAACTCCCTGTGCATTGACAGATTTGGATAATCCTCCGGCATGTGGGCTGTCCCTGGTTGTCTGTGCCTACACCAGGGGCCATTAGGGCCGTTGGGGCAGGAGCAGAGTGGCACCAGAGGGTGAGAGCCCCTCTGCAAGGGAGTTGGGTGGGGCGTGGACTTAGCCTCTTAGGAAGGGGACTGATCTGCCTCTAGCCTCGACTGGCTTGGGACAGCATTAAGAAAAGCCCCAAGCCAGGGGCACCTGGGTGGCTAGGTCGGTTAAGCATCTGCCTTTGGCTTAGGTCATGTTCCCAGAATTCTGGGATCAAGGCCCGCGTGGGATTCCCTGCTCAGTGGGAAGCCTGCTTTTTCCTCTGTCACCCTGCTTGTGTTCCCTCTCTTGCTCTCTGTCAAATAAATAAAATCTTAAGAAAAGCCCCAAACCAAATCGGAACCAACCATACTATAGCCAAGTCTCTGCGTGGATGTCCTCACCACTCTCCCTCACCTGGCTGCTTCAGGTGAGGATCCCTCCTCGCCCTGCCTGCAGTGTATGGATCCCCGACCCTGCCCCTTGCAGGTGCCCGCCGCATTGGACCCGACTTCATGGCTGTAGGAACCAACAGTGGGGAAACAAGAGATGTTTTCCCAAGGGTAAAGCTACATTGCTCTGTGACATAAATGCCCACACATTATGCCCAAGCTAAATAATAAACATTTAAGGGGGCTGGCCATCTTCGTATCGCATGCAGTGACAGTAAGTTGTCAGACATGGAAGATAAAAGCCTTTACTCATCATACTCCTTTGAGAGGAAGCCTTTCGACTGTAAAGTGAGAGGAATTATGCTGGATGTCTTGAGTACAATGAGGATGGAGGCTCACCGAGTTAAATCAATTCAACAGAAGTAACAGGTGCAAAATCTCAATTATGCAGTTGGCAAAGGAAACAAGCGTGAGCTACACCCAGAAAAGCATACCTACCACTAGGGTAGAATAAAGGGCACATATTTTTAATTCAAGTGTATTCCAGATGCAAAATTTTGCCTGATTTAAAATCAGACCAAAGATCTGACCAGCCTTCTTAAAGATGGTTTTTTTTATGTCACTGGACTGTTGTCTCATTGTCATTAACCTCTGATAAGTCCTACGATAACTGCTACAGAAAGCAAATGCTCACGCGAGAAATTCATTCTGCGAATTGTTTTTGCGATGCTCCTAGTGTGAAGAATGTGCCTTTAAGGAACTGGGTGTGAAGGTGTGGGTCCTCACACCAGGGTACATTTCGTATGTGGAATATCACATCAACCTCAGCGTAGGCTGTTTTTTGTAGTCTCTTGCGTCTTCATGGATAACATCTGGATTTTCCTTGAGCCTCCACTGGACAAGACATGGGCTGCAGAAGCCCCTGGGGCTGAAGGCCACCTGCACTGAGCACGGGTCAGTAGGGTCAAGCACAGGGAACAGAAGGGGGACAGGAGGAGGCCTGGAGAAAGGAGAAGCTGAAGGCGCCTTGAGGCTGCAAGGTCTGCCAGGCTGTGCACGACGTCGAGGAGGAGAAGGCTGGCCTGGGCACAGCTGCAAACAGCGGTGGGCCCTGCCTTCAAAAGAACAGGAGAAATAAGGGGAGTCGGGCGGGGGTTCAGGCTCACACACCTGTCATTTCAGGTGTACATAGATTTACATTTTGTTCTTGAAATGATGCACAGGGATGGCCATTGCACGTTGGGTTTACCTGTGGAGTCTTCCCAAACTGGTTCAGGCCCAGCCTGGACAGCTGGCCTTAGTTGACCCTCTCATTTACCTTCTGACCTCTTAGGGTTATAAACTGAACACTGGGAATTGCCCTGAGGGCAGATGTTTGTTAACTGGTTGACGTATGGTCATATGATTGAATCACAGTGAAATGGGTATAAAAAGTACATTCATTGGGGCGCCTGGGTGGCTCAGTGGGTTAAAGCCTCTGCTTTCGGCTCAGATCATGATCTCAGGGTCCTGGCATCGAGGCCCGCATCGGGCTGTCTGCTCAGCGGGGAGCCTGTTTCCTCTGCTCTCTCTCTGCCTGCCTCTCTGGCCTACTTGTGATCTCTCTCTCTCTGTCAAATAAATAAATAAAATCTTTTTTAAAAAGGTACATTCATTTTTATGTGTATAATTCAGAAAAGTACCCATATCCTTGAGATGAAACACCTGTGATCTGTTCCTGACTTAATGTTGGCTGCGGAGAAAGTTAGAAATTCACTGTGAAATAATAACTTTCAGTTTTAAAAATTGAGAGCTTATTGTGTGCCAGGCACTGTGTAACAAGTTTACCTATATCTTTAAAATCCTTGAAAACCCAGGATCCTTGGGTGGCTTATCGGTTGATTTCCGGATCATGAGTTTGAGCCCCACATTGGGCCCCACACTGGGCATGGAGGTTAGTTTAAAAAAAAATCTGTAAAACCCCTGTAGGGTAGGTGGTATGCTAACCACATTGTAGAGGAGCTGAGGTTCAGAGGGAGTAAATGCCCGGAGGTGCACCTCTGGTAACAGAACTAGGATTCCCCTAACTGTTGCTGCGTACTGATCCATATTGTGTGGCACTGATTTGGGGAAAAGCAAAATAAAGCTTCTGGGAGAAGTTAGGTGTCCTACAACTCAATAGCAAAAATAACTTGATTTTAAAAATGGGCAAAAGGCTTAATAGGCATATTGCTGGCAGGAATGTGAAAAGGTGATCAGTAACACCCATCACTTGGGAAATGCAAGTCAAAGCCACAGTGGGGGATGACATCATACCTGGAAGGATGGCTGAACTAAAAAACCAAAAGATAGCAAGTGTTGGTGAAGCTGTGGAGGAATGGGAACCCTCGTGCATGTTGGTGGGAATATAAAATGGTGCAGTCCCTGGGGAAAACAGGATGGAGAGTCCTCAAAAAAATTAAAAATAGCACTACCATATGATCTAGAGCTATCATAATCCCACTTCTGGGTGTATATGCAAAGACATTGAAACCAAGATCTTGAAGAGGTTTCTGCACCCTCATGTGCATTACAACAGCCAAGATATGGACCAATGTATCCATAGATGAATGGGTAGAGAAAATGTGGTGTATCCATAAAGTGGAATATTTTTAAGCCTCAAAAGAGAAGAAAATTTTGCTATACATGATGATTGTTGGAGACATTATGTTGAGTGAAGTAAGGCAGTCCTAAAAGGACAAATTCTGATGATTCCATTTAATATGAAGTGTCTAAAATAGTCAAACTCAGAAGAGAAGAGAGTGAAGCAGCTGCCAGACGTCAGGGGAGCGGGAAGTGGGGAGATGTTCAATGGGCATTAAATTCTAGTTATACAAGATGAATAAACTTGAGAGATCTGTGCAACACGGTGTCTACGTTTTACAATATCGTATATTTAAACATTTGTTAAGAGGGTAGATTGCATGTTAAGTGTTCTTACCACAATTTAAAAAAAAGTCAACATGGGTAGTATTTCCATGTGGGAACATCTGTGATGGGCACTCAATTCAGGCACCGTCCTTTCTTTTTTTTTTTTTTTTTTTAAGATTTTTATTTATTTTAGAGAGAAGCTGTGTGTGAGAAAGGGGAGGGTCAGAAGGAGAGAGAAAGAGAGAAAGAATCCTTAAGCAGACTCCCTGGTAAGCGTGGAGGCTGATGCAGGGCATGAATCCAGGATGCTGAGATCATCAGCTGACCTGAAATCTAGAGTTGGCCGCTTAACCAGCTGAGCCACCCAGGTGCCCCAGAACCATTCTTGTATTCTTTTAGAAACAGGGCCTTCTCTTGTAAGGAATCAAATGCCCTTTCTTGATAGTTTTTTTTTTTTTTTTTTAAGATTTATTCATTTGAGAGAGAGAGCATGAGCAGGGGAGGGAGAGGGAGAGAGAATCTCAAGTAGACTCTTCACTGAACCCAGAGCCACACACGGGGCTTGATCTCATAACCCTGAGCTCACAACCTGAGCCGAAACCAAGAGTCTGACATTCAACCGACTGGGCCATCCAAGTGTTCTCCACCTCATTCCAATAAAACTCTTGCTGAGTATTCCTCTCCATGTTGTGTCAACAGCTGTGATTATTAACTGTCAAAAAAAAAAATGACTCCTGGGCCACCATTTCCCTGACTGATGGTGCGTAATGCACTCCTGATCCCACTTGGCTCCACCTCTGATGTTTTTAAAGGAAGCTGAGGCAAGTCCTAAAACATCCTCTGAGCCTGCGGCGTGAGCTCCGTTACGTCTGTGTAGGGGACTTTAGTCAGTCACAGGTGGCTATGCCTATGAGAAACAAAAGAAAGGCCTTCTGATGCGGTGTGTGTATAAGTGAAGCAGGATGTGTGGACGCCACCATTTTCGCTGCAGTGATGTTCCGGCCGCGTGCATTCCTAGGCAACGTTGGCCTCGGTGCAGCTAGGGAGCCCAGAGCAAGACTGAAGGCCGCTGAAGCCTCACATAAAAGCGGTAGACCTGCCAGAAGTAATGAGCACTTCCGAAAATGCTTAGTGGCAAGAAAAGAACAAAGAACAAAGAAAATGCTTAGTGGCAAAAATGTTAATTTGCAAGATTTGATAGGGACCAAAAAAAAAAAAAAAATCAATGAGTCATATTTCAAAGTATTGCGAACCGTACACGGTGAGGGTTTTGTCGCTGAAGAGGAAACTGCACACGGTTTCCTTAACGGGCATAGAGAGCCCATCAAAGGGGTGTGTGGCTTTGATGGCTTTTTATCGTCGCTGTAATTCTGAGGAAGATGTTTTTATTGATAAATGGAGACTAAACATCCTCAGGGTCAAATGGTGGGGTTAAAAACGTTCTGTATTGATTTAAAATGTCAGATGCTTCATAGCTGTAGTGTGCTTTAAGCACAGCAAAAATTATATCTTTTTGTAACAGGGACCTGATGGGAAAATGGACGAATATATGCAATTTGATTTGTTGAAGTCATGGAATTATGAGTACATTTTATGCGTAATTCTATTAATGTCTCTGTAATGTAATAAAATATTTAAAAATATGAAATTTAGTTTGTGGCTGCATGAACTCTGTTAAATTCTGATGTAACTAGACTCTGGAGCCTGCGGTAGAAATTGTTTGATCTTTTATTCACATCCAGCCGACACCCCAGTAGTCCTCTGCTGCCCCTGATTCTCGTGCTTTTCCAATACATAGTAATTTCTTGCCTTTGATTAGGGCCCAAGAAATTGCAGTTGTCATGGAATGAGATACTAAGTGGTATCTCTTACAGATTCATAAACCCTGGCCACCCATTTTCCCAGAACACAATATACTTCCTTTCTGTAATAAGATTCTGTTGGTCACTCTTCCACAACTAAATGGCTGATTTGCCCTAATATTTGTTCTGCTTAAGTGGAATGAGTAGTCATGCAAGAGAAATCTGTTTCTGAAGCTGCCCCCTAAAGTGGCTAAGCTGATGTTTCTATTTACTACGCGCTCTGTGTGCAGCGAAAATAGGCCCGCGTGATGCCTGGCCATAAATTGTAGGCTCTTCTCTCTTTCACAAGAAGATAATTATGGTACATTTATAACTATTTTTTTTACAGAGATCCTCAAAGCTTTCCATAGGAAAAAGTCCCCAGATGGCAAAACTTTGTTTCAACAGGAGGGGGGCAGGGGAGCAAAATGGAAAACCTTCCACACGGTACTAGGAAAAGGTTAAAAGTTTCATTCTGGAGGCAGAGAGCGTAATGTAATCACATGGATTCATGTTACCATTCACATTTATCCCTCAACGGTGTTATTAGGAAGTATAGCCATGCATTTTAATCACTATGATTTATGTTAAAGACCTAATAGCAGCAGAGAGCGTCCCTTCTGTATATGGCATCCTCCCTGCTAATCGATAGATGCTGAGCTATGTGAGGAGATTGTTCCCTTAATATTCCGTATGGACTTGAAACTTGGATGGAACACTGAAAATTGCCTTCAGTTCTTCAAAATGTGTTGGACTCTGAAAGTGGTGAGATTACCGTGTAGCAGGTGAATGGAAACACTGTGTTTCAGACTTGAGTGTGACCCCTGCGGTTTTCAGACATGTCAATTTTCCTTGAGTTCCAGCAAATACGTCATATTTAAGGGGCAAGATCTGGCTCATACTTCATGGCACTCATTCTAAGCTGCAGACAAGAAACCTTTCTTCCCTTCAACGATGACCGATGATCCAAACCCGTATTGTGCACCTGTTCGGCGCGGGGCTCTAATCTGGGTGCTGTGGTTACCAAGGTGACAGGATACGCTCACTACCTGGTAAAGCGGATCTCATAGCTCACCTAGGCCTGGCTCTGGGCCAGGAAAGCATGGGCGATGAGGTCTGGCTGCTAGTCTAGCAGATGCCCAATTTTCTATCTTTAGTAGCTGCTCCATAGCTATTTGTTGACCTCAATTACAAGTGTGGGCAGTAAAATCAATCTTATCCGACATTACCTTCTAGCTGTGTGATTTCTGGGCTGAGACCTTACGCTAAAACGGCAGGTTTTCTGTCTCTGCTGGGACTTTGGTCCCCTGGGAACTGCAGTCTTAGATGTCACCGTCTCATCTGAAACATTTACTCAAGGTCCTTGGCAAATTGCCACACAAGGGAGTGTGTGTCCGGAGTCCGTGTAGGTCGTCTCACCGGCCAGCGGGAACATGAACTTAGGAGCTGCCAGGAAGGGATCTTGTAGAGGTGCTTAACACCTCCAGGCATTTGACTCTGCGTGAAGGAGGTTGCCCTGCATTATCTCTGTGGGCCTCATCTATCACTGAGGAGTAAAAACAGGGTTCCCAGAGAGGAAGCAATTCCGCCTCAAGACCTCAGGGCTGCACATGCATGGACCCCGTCTGACTTGCCTGTCTCTGGGCCAGCCCTCACAAAGGAGGGAGCCATTTCTTAAAGCTGATCACAGAGGCCTATCTCATGTTGGTTCTGTTTCTCTAGAGGACCCTGACTGACACACTGTCCCTGCCACCTGCTGGATGGGTCTTCTCCTTTCTCTGTCATCCTTCCTTTTGCTGCTCAATGCCCACTACATGTCCCTGTGCTTGTCACCCCCACTGCAGCCCCCCCCACCAGACGTACAGCCTCCCAAGGGCCTGTCCTGGGCTCTGGAGCTGCCCTTCTTGTTCAGAATTGCATTTCCCACCCAGGAGGGCTTCAGGAGGGTGTTGGGGGAGTAGATGAAAGTGAGGGTTCACACAGTGTAGCTCATGTCTGAATCAGGGGAGACTCGTTAAAACTGATTTCTGGGCGTCGGCCCCAGAGTTTCTGATTCACAACACCCAGACTGGAGGCATGAATCTGCATTATAATGGGCTCCCAGATGAGACCAAGGCTGCTGCTTCCAGGACCCCACTTTGAGAATCCCTGGTCAGTCTCCAGGGAGCCACACATAGCTGATAATGTCACTAGAGGATCAGGAACCAAAGCAGAGAACAAGAGGCTCTTTCTTCATTCAAAGATAGGGTGAGGGTTTGGAGAGGGTGATGGTCAAGAAGATTGGGGATGAGGGAACAATGCAGGGAGACCTAGCCTGGGGCAGGCAGCCTAAGAAGGCCTAAGAAAAGAGTAGGGGCTTGGCATAGATGATTTGCATTCTGGGGCAAAGTCAAGGCATCTTTTTGTTCATTATTGAGCTCCTCAGACTCAGTAAGTGCACACTGAAAAGACATACAAGGTCCTTCTCGAAAGTCATGACCATCAGATGTCAGACTCCTAGGTAGCAATATTTGGTTAGGGCAGGAAGGCTTTTCCTTCTCGTATCTGCCCCGAAATCTCAGCTGATGTTTGTACATTTCCCTGAGAAACTGCCGCTAGGACCCTGAGATATATTCCTTCTTCCTTCTTTTCTTCATTCCTCCATTCTTCCTTCCTTCATTCACAAAATGCTCACTCACTAAGCTCCTAGCACATGGGAGACATCATTCTGTATATGCAGGGCATTTTCCTGTCCCTCCTTGTCTATAAAACATGCACAGCCCAGTCAGGGGATCTCCCAAGATCTCTAGTCTCAAAGGAGGGAGACAATGCTAAGGAGTCTCCAGAGCTGTTCACGGTCTGTTGGAGAAACCCTGGCTACTCTGATGGGCCATCCCTGGTGGGGAGTGTGCTGTCTCGTTGGGTTGGAGAGGCTGCAAGTAAATATTCCAGGTGCTTGATGCCAAGAGGTTTGATGCTGTTCTCTCAGTCATCCCATAATGAATATACAGTGCTCTTTGAGTGGGCAATTGAGAATCTGCGTGCCCTGCATAACCCAGACTGGCGTTCTCCAACAAAATAACTGAGTGGTGGAAGTCCAAGCCTCTGGTGCAGTCCAGGCACAATGCACTGTGACGGATGGCATCCCTGTGTAGATGTGAGGGGAGGTAGGGGTCGGTGGGGATTCAGTGGCTCGCAGTGACAAACACACAATGCAGCTCTTACCGCACACTCCGTTTCCCCTCTCTTTCCAGCAGAAACATTAACGGTATTCATTTTCTGGGAAAATATTCCCTAAGAGTCCTGAATCATAAATCAAGGCCACCAGGAATTCAGCCTCAGGTAGAGAGCTGCATTCTCACTGCCCCGCTGGTGCAGTGTGGAGTATGACAAATCGCATGGTGACGAGAGGAGAAAGTCCTTTGGAGTCATGGACGCCCTTAGAAAGTGCAGTGGAGGACAGGGTCTGATTCTGAGAAACCCAGGCGAAGCCACGGCTCTGACAGTGGAGAGATACTTTTCTTCAGGCCCTTTCTCAAGTTATTAAATCCAGTACGGCAAATATTTACCGAGTACATAACAGGTACAAATTATTACCTGTCTCTACTATATTTACTCTACCACAGTCTGTAATAAAATTTGTCTATAATTCAACAGTAATTGCCCAGTTTTCAACCTTCAATGTCTGTTTAACTTGAAGATACGCCTAAAATTTCAGAGCTCAAATTAAAGTTCGTGGACACCTGTCAGTGAGGAAATTGAAACTCCCCATGAATGAAAAGTGGGTTCATAACTCTGTTTTCCACTTGCTGTATTGGAATATTGCAGCATTTGTTCCATACGAAAGGAAGTCAGCTGTGCCCATCCTGGGACCGTCAACCCGGTATATATAACGAGCAGCTGCAGATGGCATCGAGCACCGTGGCACGGTTCTCTCCCTCCTCCTCAGCAGCTCAACTGTGAGCGCATCTAAGGAAGACATTAATGTGTGGCTGAGGAAGGCAGGATGCAGCTGAAAACGTTCAATTTTAGAAAGTTAGGAACATTGAGGTTGGGCCGACGTTAGATTGTTTACTGTTACCATCTGGGCATGGAAGGACTGGATGCATCCTGGTTCTCACTCTGTGGTTCACTTTCACAGTGACCTTTAGGATGTCATTTAGAAGGGAAGCTTTCGGACCGAGATAGCCTGCTAAATAAAGCCCCCCCCAGAGAGGGCATGTTGAACTGATGGAGCTTCATTCTTCCTTAAAGTTTGCCAAAGAGATTACAGTAACCAACTGATGTCATCCTTCGCATGGTAGGCAGTCAACAAATGTCCAACCCCAGTGAGTGAGTTCATGGAAATGAGTGCAATTATGCATGTCTTCCCGACTTGACTCAAATCATCAAGCCACTAATATCCATTAGAGAAATGGTGCTTTGTTTATGTGATCAGCCCAGTTATTTTTAGAGGCAAATGAATACTGGAAATTGTGCCCAAGTCTCTGCTCACAACACATTTTGTGACTGTGTGTCCAGAGAAGTTAATAACTTCAGTTTTGAGAATGCAGCCAGAGTCAGCTCTGGGAGATCCGTGTGATTAGGATGGAATTCACCTAAGAAACATTGGGATAAGCCCTCCTTTAGCTATCTGTGAACCTTACAAATGATAAGTCACTGCTCCTGTCATTTGCAGAATTACCTCTTAGCCTACCAGCTCTGCAGACCATATGGCATAGGGAGAATGAGATTAGGAGTTGGGAGAGCCTGTCTGTCTCTGAGAAGTAAAAAAGAAATGGGTAGTTAAACACTGACCTATGAGGATGACCTTTTCACTTATTACACTCTATAGCTTCAGATAAAAGATAAAGATAAATCGAGATCATGCAGTGCTACTGTTTAAAACCAAAGCTAAGAAGCAGCTAAGGGGCATGACAAATATTAGGTCAAGTAATTGATAAATGATTCCTGCTTAAAAAGCTAATGAGTTAATTTCCCTAATATGTTGCATTCCTACAATCTCTCAGAATTTTAGGGTTATGTGAAAATAGCTTGATCTACCTTCTTCCTCTTGAGGCAAGGGACCTTTCTGTGGACGTTGGCGAGAATTTAATTCCAGCAGCCAGTGGTCATGAAAACAATGAAACACCTGTTTTCAGGTGACCATGAAAGCAAGGATTTGGCATAAATGTACTTCCCTTCCCAAACTGGAGACAACACAAGATTGGGGCTTCCCTAGAGCAAGGTGCACATATGAAGGCAAATCTATCTGTTCTGATAATCCTCCCTATACAAGCATTGTTTTTATTTTATTTTAGTTTAGTTTAGTTTTTTAAAGATTTTATTTATTTATTTGACCGAAACAACAGCGAGAGAGGGAACACAAGCACAGGGAGTGAGAGAGGGAGAAGCAGGCTTCCCGCCGAGCAGGGAGCCTGATGTGGGGCTTGATCCCGGGACTTGGGATCATGATCTGAGCCGAAGGTAGACACCTAATGACTGAGCCACCCAGGCACCCTGCATCGTTTTTATTTTAAAAGGTGCTGTGTGACATCCATTTTCCTGTACTGAGCCACACGTTAGCGAGCCCAACTTGTGACGTGCTGGACAGTTCATCAGGATGCGAGGCTGGAGCTGCTGCACCACCCAGAGCCACTTCATCTATGTAAGAATGCCCAGAGGCCTTATTTTTTCCTCCCAAAATCGAAACGAACTTCTTAGATGATCATGGCATACAAAAGCAATGCATGCGTTCTGTAAGAAGCTTAAAAATTACAAAATGAAGTACAATGGGGAAAATAAAAATCACCTTAAAAAGGTATAGATATAAATGATATTAAGAATGAAAATAATGACAAAGGAACTGATGTGACCCATTGAACATATGCGATTATTAACTAATATATTCAATAATAAACACCGAAAAGGAAGAAGAAAGAAAAAAGAGAGAGAAGAAGAGAAAGGAAGCAAGGAAAAAACCCCAGCCAGAGTGGGCCCCAATGGTAGGATTTATATGGTACAAAACTACAACAAAGTAAAGAAGAAGACCATCAAGAGTAAAAGAAAATTGAGGAGATCAAAAAGCTAAGCCCAACCCAAATGATCCCCTAGATCAGTATTTATATAATACAAAGGCAAAACAATTACAGAGAAACACTGACAGAATAGGGCGGGAAGGTGAGTGCAAACCTTCCTTGTGGGCAAAGAAAGTATTTCAGATCCTCCTGGGTGTGTCTTGTTATTATTGTTAGTGGAGTCCACTTTCTAAAGATATAGGGAGATTAGAACTGGTTTGTATATAGGGGTAGTGTTGAATAGGAATGAAGGATTACCTTGAAGCTTATAACTATATGTATATTTAAAAGAAAAAAGAAAAGAAGAGAGAAGAAAAAAAAAACCCAAAAAACAAACAAACAAAAGCAACAACAACAACAGAAAACACAGGTATGTGTTTGAAAAACTTTCAAGGTAAAAAGTTATTATGGAGTGTTGTATTAAGTATCACATTGTAATCATAAGTGGGTTAAAAATTAAAAGAACAAAAACTGAGAATGAACTTTAAAGTGAAAACTTTAAAAGTAAAAATAGAAAAAAGTTAAAAAAGAAAATAAAGTGAAAATATGTATCTATAAAGTGTACAGCTTTTGGGCAGTACCAGGAGCTTAATATATCGCCTTTCCCCGCCGATGTTGGGGTCTTACAGTTTGGGTGCTGTCCTCTTGTGCTTCTGGCTTGCCTTCTGGGGGCGGGGCCTGCCACGCTGTTTTCAGTCCCTTCTACCTGGGCTGCGTGTCTCCGCCCCCTTCCTGGGGGCTCAGCTCCATGGCAACCAGGTTGTCAGGCTTTTTCTCTGGAGGATTTGTTCTTTTGGGCTTTTTGCAGCTTTTTGCAGCTTTTCAGAAAGTCAGGCCAGAGCAAGATGTCTGTGCCCAGACTTTTCTTTCTAGAGAGAGCCCTCAGCTAGCAGCCCTCTGGATGGTGTGGGGCTCACAGCCTCTGCCTGTATCTTCCCTTTTGGCCACTTGTCACAACTGGGCACAGCGCAGACGCTGGTCAGATTGGCGACCGAGGCCCCCGCTTGTCGTTTTGCTCCTGTGCCACGGAAACCGCGACTAATTTCGGGTCGTGCGATCTTGTCTCAATAAAAAACAAAAATAATGGATTTTTAGGAAAAGCACAAAAAATTGATTTAATAAGAAGTGAAACATGTAAATGAAGTAAAACCATTAAAGAGATTCAGTAACCAAAGCCTCATATATTAAAAAATGCTCACTAAGTTTAAAGAGTTTAAAACTGATTTTTCACTTTATGTTTAGTAGGGACCAGATATACCAACATTTTGCCAACTGTTCTGGAGCATTTGAAAACAGAATGTTCTCCAATTCATTTTTAAACAATTTAAAAGTCTTTTTAAAATTGTAAATTATAACATATATAGAAAAACTGCGTGAAGAAAAAGTGTACAGACTGATGAACTACTATGATTCAAAACACTGCAATACATCCTCGCCGTACTGCCCTCACCACAAGGGTCCTGCACTGCAAATCAATGTGATACACTATGTAAAGAAAGGACAAGAACCATGTGATCTTCTCAATAGATGTAGAAAAAGCATTTGACAAAGTACAGCTTCCTTCTTTGATGAAAACTCTTCACAGTGTAGGGATAGAGGGAACATACCTCAATATCATAAAAGCCATATAGGGCATATCATCCTCAATGGGGAAAAATTGAGAGTTTTTCACCCTAAGGTCAGGAAGATGACAGGGATGTCCATTTTCACCACCATTATTCAACATAGTCCTGGAAGTCCTAGCTTCAGCAATGAGATGACAAAAAGAAATATAAAGCATACAAATCTGCAAAGAAGAAGTCAAATTTTCATTCTTCACAGATGACATGATATTTTATTTAGAAAACCTGAAAGAAACGCCACCAAAAATTTGCTAGAACTGGTACAGGAATTCAACAAAGTTGCAGGATATAAGATCAATGCACAGAAGTCAGATACATTTCTATACATTAACAATGAAGCAGCAGAAATCAAGGAATTCATCCCATTCACAAATGCAGCAAAAACCATAGGATACCTAGATATAAACCTAACCAAATAGGTAAAAGATCTGTGCTCTGAAAACTATAGAACACTTATGAAAGACATTGAAGAGGACACAGAGAAATGGAAAATAAAATTCTAGTAAGTTCTACTCCTGAAGCTAATCATACAGTATTTATGGTAATTAAATCAAATTTAAGTAAAAAATTTTTAAAAAATAAAATTAGACTCCCTACTTTGCACCATATACAAAAATACATTCCAGGTAGACTAAAGACATGAACAAAATTTCAAATTTGAAATGAGAATATCAGAGAATATCTAACTTCAGCATAGGGTGGGATTTTTATTAAAAAGACAAAAAAACAGGGGTGCGCCTGGGTGGCTCCGTTGGTTGAGCGACTGCCTTTGGCTCGGGTCATGATCCCGGAGACCTGGGATCGAGTCCCACATCGGGCCCTCTGCTGGGCAAGGGACCTGTTTCTCCCTCTCTCACTCCCCCTGCTTGTGTTCCCTCTCTAGCTGTGTTTCTCTCTGTAAAATAAATAAAATCTTAAAAAAAAAGACAAAAAACAGCATAAATCACCGAAGAAAATGCACATCAAATTGTGTACATGTAAAGAAAACTTCCATTCATAAACAAATGAAAAGACAAACAACGGACTGAGAGATGTTTGTAAAACATATAACTGGTGGATGATTAATATCCAGAATATATTAAGACTTATTGAAAGCAGTAAGCTGAAGACTAGAAACTCACCAGGAAAATGACACGGAATATGAACAGACAAGCCTCAGGGCAGGAAGGATGGACGGGCACTAAACTTAAGAATAACAATCCACCTTATTTGTCATCAGAGAAGTTCAGATTAAAACTATGTCCCACTCTTCAACTGGAAAAAACTGTAAAGATCTGACAATCCCAAATTTTGGTCAGAATGTGGATCCTAGAAACTCATTTGTCCTCCTGGTGGGAGTAAAAATTGGTACAGTCACTTTGGAAAACAAATTTGTATTGTCCAATAAGGTGAAAAGTGGCTTATTTGACAATCTAGCAATTTTATTTTTAAATATGTATCAGTGTGAGATTTATGTACATGTGTACAAGGGATGATATGTTATTTTTTAAAAAAATATTTTATTTATTTATTTGACAGAGAGATCACAAGCAGGCAGAGAGGCAGGCAGAGAGAGGAGGAAGCAGGCTCCCTGATGAGCAGAGAGCCCGATGCGGGCCTTGATCCCAGGACCCTGAAATCATGACCTAAGCCAAAGGCAGAAGCTTTAACCCACTGAGCCACCCAGGCGCCTGATATGTTATGTTTTAACACTTTTTTTTTGTCATAGTAAGAAATTGGAAAAATCCTGTATGTTCATCAACAAGAAAATGGATTTTGAAGTGGTGGAATATTTATAAAACATTAGTTTAAGTGAATGAACCAGGGGTACATGTGTGAATATGGATAAATCTCAAAAACATAATATTATAGTAGGATACAATTTGTATAAGGTTTAACCCCTTCCAAACCAACTCCCACATATTTTGTGGAAATATGCATTTATAGGAAATATATTTAAGGCATTAAAAATATTCTTGGGAATGATAAACTTCAATTCAGGTGAGTGGTTAGGGAGGGAAAGAAGGTAAAGGGGCCAAGAACACTTAAAGAAACTGTTGTGAAGCTATTATTAGCAAAGTATTAAGAGACTAAGGGACATGTAAGGATATGCTTGAAATATTTTGTATGGAAGTTAAAGCCATCATCATATCTCATCATATGGAAATTAAAGCTGTCATCATATCATATCATATCTCTCTCTCTCTTCCTAACCCAGCCCTTTGATGCCAATCCTTCATACCTGAAGTTCTAGAAGAACAAAGGATTGTGAGCCAAAATGAACCCTCACATATACAGGCACATCGCGGAAGTGTTGTAGTTCAGTTCCAGACCACCTTAGTAAGTTAAGCATCGGGATAAAATGAGTGAGATGGATTTTTTGGCTTTCCAGTGCATATAAAAGTTATGTTTACACTATAGTAAGTGTGCAATAGCATTATGCTTAAAAAAACAATGTGCCTACCTTAATTTAAAAAATACTTGATTGCTAAAAATTGCCAACCATTATCTGAGTTTTTGGCAGATTGTAGTGTTTTTTTCTGGTGGAGGGAAGGTCTTGCTTCAATGTTGATGACCTCTGACTGATCAGGGTGGGGATTTATGAAGGTTGAGTGACAGTGGCAATTTCTTAAAATAACAATTAAGTTTCCTACTTTGATCAGCTCTTCTTTTCATGAACAATTTCTCTGTAGCATGTGATGCTCTTTGATAGCATTTTACCCACAGTATTTCTTTCAGAATTGGAGTCAGTCCTCTGAAACCCTGCTGCTGCTTTATCAACTAAGTTTAAGGAGTATTCTAAATCATTTGTTGTCATTTCAACAGTTCACAGCATCTTCACCAGGAGTAGATTCCATCTCAAGAAATCACTTTCTTTCCTCATGCAAATAAAGCAATTCCTCATCTGTTCAAGTTTTATCATGAGTTTGCAGTAATTCAATCCCATCTACAGGCTCTGCTTCTAATTCTAGTTCTCTTGCTGTTCTACCACATCTGCAGTTACTTCCTCCACTCAAGTCTTGAACCCCTCAAGGTCATCCATGAGGTTTGGAATTAACTTCTTCCAAACTCCTATTGATGCTGATGTTTTGACCTATTCCCAGGAATCACAATTATTTTTTTTTAAGAGAGAAAGAGAGAAAGCACAAGAATTGGTGCGTGGGGTGGGAAGAGGAAGAGGGAGAGGAGAGAGAGAATCTTAAGCAGGCTCCATGTTCAGTGAGGAGCCTGACATGGGGCTTGATCTCATGACCCTGAGCTCATGGCCTGAACCAAAATCAAGAGTAAGATGCTTAACTGACTGACCTACCCAGGCACCCCAATCACAAATGTTCTTAATGGCATGTAGACTGGAGAATCCTTTCCAGAAATCTTTTCCATTTATTTTGCCCAGATCCATCAGAGGAATCACTATTTTGGCAGCTGTAGCCTTCTGAAATGTATTTCTTAAACAAAAATTTGAAAATAGAAATTACTCCTTGATCAATGGGGCTCCCAAATGGATTTGTGTTAGCAGGCTTGGAGGCAACATTAATCTTGTTGTATATCTCCGTCAGAGCCCTTAGGTAGCCAGGTGCATTGTCAATGAGCCAGAAAATTTTTGAAAGGAATCTTTTTTTCTGAGCAGTAGTTCTCAACAGTGGGCTTAAAATACTTAGTAAACCATATTGTAAACAAATGTGCCATCATCCAGCCTTTGTTTTCCCATTCACGGAGCACAGGCAGAGTAGAGCTAGCATAATTCTTAGAGGCCCTAGGAATTTTTGAGGTGGTAAATAAGCTTTGGCTTCGGATTAAAGTCACAGCTGAATTAACCCCTAACAAATCAGCCTGTCCTTTGAAGTTCGAAGCCAGGCTTTGACTGCTCTCTTCAGCTAGGGAAGTCCTAAGTGGCTTCTTCCAACAGAAGGCTGTTTCATCAACATTGAAAATCTGTTGTTTACTCTAACCGCCTTCTGTAACGCTCTCAGATGGGTCTTCTGGAGAACTTGCTGCTTCACCTTGTACTTTTCTATGTTATGGATACAGTTTTTTAAGCCTCAGGAACCAGCCTCTGCTAGCGTCTGACTTTTCTCCCGTGGCTTCCTCACCTCTCAGCCTTCACAGAATTGAAGAGAGTCAGAGCCTCCCTCTGGGTTGGGCTTTGGCCTAAGGGACTGTCGTGGCTGGTTTGATCTTCTATCTAACTTTCTCTCTCTCAGCAATAAGGCTGTTTTGCTTTTTCATTCCTGTTTTTAATTTCCTTCAAGAACTTTGCCTTTGCGTTCACACCTTGACTACTTTGAACACAAAAGGCCTCGCTTTCAGCCTGTCCCAGCATCTGACATACCTTCCTCACTAAGCTTACCCATTTCTAGCTTTGATGTAAAGTGAGAATTGTGTGACTCTTCCTTTCACTCGAACACTCATTGGCCATTTTAGAGTTATTGATTGTCCTAATTTCAATATTTTATGTCTGAGGGAATAGGGAGGCCTGAGCAGAGGGAGACAGACAGGGGAAACGAGGGGTTGACAGAGCAGTCAGAACAGGCAAAAGATTCATTAAGTCCTCCCTCTTGTGTGGGTGTGGTTCATGGTATCCCCAGATAGTTATAATAGCAACATAGCAGTCAGTGTCACAGATCACCATGACAAAGATAATAATAACAAACAGGTCTGTAATATTGCTAGAATTATGAGACTGCGGCCCAGAGACATGAAGTGAGCAAATGCTGTTAGGAAGATGGCACTGATTGACTTCCTTGATGCAGGGCTGCCACAAACCTCAGTCTGTAGAAACGTCCAGTACCTGTGAAATGTAAGGAAGGAGAGTAAAAACTGGATGCAGAAAGTGTCTGTGATTTGAGTTTTAAGTACACATTTATCAGACCAAGAAGAGAACAACGTGATTGCACACTCTTCCATCACTTGCTTTGACATCTTTTTCTTCGTACGTTGGATTAACATGCATTAAGCTACGCTAATCAGTAGTCACTTACTCCTAGCTTTGAAGAGAACTCCTCCCTGTAGCTTCAGAAGTGATGCAAGCAGGAAGCAGTCTCTGCTATGAGCCAGGAAGCCGTGATGCACAGCTCAGTCCTTAGTTCTCATCAGAGCTGTGCTCTCTTCCAGATCTGACTGGGAGGAACTACACAATCTTATTAAGACAGTCATGGCCCTTGAGTCACCCTGGGGCTGGCCGTGATTATGTACCAATCTGCAAAGTTGTTTTAGGTGATGGGCAAGTCAAGTGGGCTTGTTGTGGACCCTGCACCATGGCTCACTTCCTGCTGTTCTCTTGTCAGAAAGGTACTTCCATGGCATTAGCATCGACCTTGGACTCTCAAAAAAGAGACCTGAAAATACTCTGCCACCTTGCAGCAGAAAGATGGACTTTTAGGTGAAAATATTGGAACACACCTAAATTAATATCTGCTACTCACTTTCCAAAGCTCCCAAAGACTCTTCTCCTGGTCACCAGAGCATCCCACTGCAAACAGCGGAAGCTGATACTGGGAGTAGGGTGTTCGGCTACCCCAGGGAGAGGTGTTCACCACATCTATTGGGAGGTTCAGTCCTCTCGGATGAAGGCTGATGCCGAAGAGTGAAGGCATAGAACATGTTTCCTCCTAGAGCACTGATAAACCACAGCGCCTGGCACACAATCAATATCCAATAAAATTGTAGTTTAGTTAATGAATAAATGGATGCAAATCCGTTAGGAGTCTGCCGCCATAGTCTGACATGTTGTGGTCTGAGCACACTGTGGCCTGTTTTCCCAAAATTTGGCAAGTTCTTTAACATCTTCTACTTTATGTAGGTCAAGGAGATAATTGCTATTTAATATTTGAAAAGCAAATAGATATCATGGATAGTGAAGGACAGTCTGAGGTTTTGCATTTATAGCCTTATTATCACATGTCCCTATTTTATTCTTTGACTTGTCCCTTTGGTTCTGACCGTGGTCTGCTTGGTGTCAATCACAAGGCCCTAAAGGCCTGGAGAGAATAAATGCAATGATGTCTCCAATGGCAGGTGCTTTGGAGAAGATAAAGACATTTTGTAAGTGAAAGGATTTGGCTTTGTGATTTGGGTCCCATATTTTATCAGTAGCCATGTGAAATGGAGAATTGCCATCATTTGCTTTTTGTCGCCAAGACGTGCAAGATGGCAGACATGAGGAAGGTAATGGGTTTCTGTTGGGGCCAGGCGTCGGCCGAGGTGGGGGGGGGGTTAGCTGGGAGAGGGACACAAGCGGACCTGCTAAGGGAAAGATTACAACTAAGGGTCCAAACTCAGGGACTTTGGACCTCAAAGGAAACCGTCTTTACCACCCCCCCGGCCTTTGCATTTTACATATGTCTGTTGCATATCTTGAAATAAGTTGCTTTAAATGTCTGCATTTCATTGAGAAAGTGCTCTTTATAAACATGTAAAATGAGGATGGAGTGGAAAGTGGGAACGCTGTGGAGTTCAACAAATCCAGGATCCAATCAGAACCTTGTCTGGTCCCTGGATGTGACTGGGGCCCCATCCCTGGCTTTCCGCCTCCCGGGCCCATCATCTACCTAACAGAGACGATCCCTGCCACGGCGGGGGGCGAGCCACTCGCTGTCCTGCGCTCATCGGGGGAAGGCACCTGTGGGAGGGGTCAGCTCTCCGGTTGCGCCTTTGCTCCTCTGCAGGGACCTTCCGAGCTCTGAATGGGTGTGAGGCCGCAAGGCAAGGTAAAGGGGGACGAAGGCTTTGGGACCTGCTGACTCCCCAGGGTCGGGCCGCTGGCTTCCTGCTCAGACGAGTGGTGTGCGTGATGAGATGTGCTTGTCTGTGATGGAAGAGAGGAGCCGTGCACTTTTAAACTTTTACTTCGGCTTTCTCAGTTATACTAAAGTGGAAGCCCATGGCGCTGCGCTCTTCCTGTCTGTGCTGGGCGTCGGTGCTGTCTCTGCCGGGTGACGAGGAGCCGCCCGCCGGTCCGCCTGGGCCTGCACAGGTGCAGCAGGAAGTGATGACTCCTGGGGGCCCTCGGCTCCAGGCACGGTGGGGGTGCGGCGTTTGTGCGAGCGCATCACACTCCTGCCTGGTGCCCCCACGCTCTGTGATGAGCACCTGAGGATCTAAGAGGCGTGCATTATGACTGCTGTTTATACCGGGTGTCGAGAGGGTCTGCCTATCACTGTTAGGGCAGAGCTTCTTATTTCGTCTTAAGAGACAAGAGAGTGAAAATATGGAGACATCTAGGGTGATAATGAAGGAAAAGACACCCAAGGATGACAAGGAGGAAGGAGGGCTCTGTGTGTAAGCGCATAAACACGTGTCCGGGCGTGCGTGTGTGATAGAGAACACACTGGCCTTTGGAGAAGAGAAGGGGGTATAGAGAAAGGCAGTGTGATAAAACTGAAAGGCTTCTGTGTCCGTTGCACCGAATGTTTTCTCCCTAAGTTTTTAGAAATGGATTTTTTAAAAAATTAATTGTTGAAAAATACCTGTTTATTTGAGGTCTCAGTACAGTGATCTAAATAGGACGGAATGGAGAAGAAATTGTGATAGACATCAGATAAATTCTGAAGTTGAGGACTACTTGTCACTTTCGGGAGAAATCAGCAATAGTTAAAGTTTGGTTTTCCTTGCAAGTGACCTTTGTTGTGGAGGCAGCAGGGCTGGTAGAACGGTCAAAGCGTGGATTTTGGCGCCTCTGCTTGGCCTCCCCTTCACTGAGTAACCTTGTGTGTGTGACGTAATTCTCTGAGTCTCACCTTTGTCAGTTGTAAAATGTCATCTGTATAATGACAATAGGTGCTTCACAGGATTGCTGTGCTAAATGACATGGGCGCACCCGGCCCATAGTAAATGTCCAACTAACGCAGTTGTCATTTGTGTTACACGGGGTGTCGTATCACAGTGAATCGTGACTTGGCTGGGCACACAGTGACGCGGGCTGGAAGGCAGGCGGTGGGCAGACATGGCAACGTTTGGATAACAGAGCCTTAGGAAGCTGAAAGTAACCTCATCCTAAAGAAACTGCTCGTCTGATACATGTGAAATGCATGCTTTTCTCTTATTTTGCGTGCCTTCTGATTGAAAATCAGTCATCATTTAAAGATTTGTTTGCTTCGTTAATTTAGTTATTTCCACCAACCCTTACTGAGCACTTCCTGAATGGTATGCTCTGTGCTCGACACCGGAGGCCTGGAAAAGAGAGGAGGAGAAGTCCCAAGATGAACAAGGCAAAACCCTGGCCTCCGGAGGGACCCAGAGGGACGGGGATGCATGCACTCAGGGCAGCATGTTGTCTGCTCCCGATCTCAGCTCTAGTGGAGAGACCTGACAAGGAGGGCTTCCTGCTCCTGTTGGTGGGGAGACAGAAATGGCAGTAGAACTTGTTCAAAATGGCCAGGAAGGCTTGGAGACTGTTGCTGCAGAGGAGAGAGACTACAGGCTTTTAAGTGGTAGAAGATTCTGGAAGAAGGTCATCAAGGCGATCGGACCATCTTCTCTTGCAAATCAGCATTTACTAGAAGGTAGACTCCTGGCCTCCCTTGGAGACTGGAGACCAGAGCCTGTCTCCCTGGAGGTCACATTCAAAGAGCTGGCTCCCAGGTTTGTGAGAAAGATGTTCCTGGACTGTAGCTGGGAGAGTGGCTAGGAGAAGATTTACTTCTCAGAGGGGCAGATGAAGAATTTATAATGACAAATTTTCTAAAGTAAATGCTCTAAGGAAAGGGAGGTCAGGGGCTAGAGTCAGAAGGAAACCAGTCAGAATTTCACCAGGTGGAGGGGACTGTTAGTGACAGTGGGGAGAGGGGGAAGGGTACCCATGAGAGGAACCGAAAGGCACAAAGGCCCAGAGGAACCCGAAAGCCACAGGTTCTCTTTGCTTTCTCTTCCACCGCTTCCTGAATGTGTGACCTGGGCCTAGTTACTTAAGCTGTGATGTTCAACCTGCTTGTGTGTAAAATGGGTATATTGTTGGAAGGATTAAAGGGAATCATACGTAAAAATGCTTAGCGGAATGCCTGGCACACACTAAGTGATAATGTGAAGGTTGTTTTCAACATTGCCATGTATAGATAAAAGGTGAAGGCTTTGGCCTTCTTAGTCGGGAGGTGGGAGCTGGATATCTGCTTTGGGCCCAGTGCTGGGGGACCGGGTGTGTCCTCCGAAGGAATTTCGTTTCCTGGGTGCCACGGGAGAGATTTAAATAGGGTAGCGACAAGATGACATTTAGAGACTTAGAACAGGAGGACATCCCTGAAGACATTACATACATGAAGCAGGACATGGGGTATTTTGCTTTTATTTTTGAGAATGATCTCTTTTTTTAAGTATTAAGAAATGTTTGCATGTTATGTCATATCGGTTAGTGAAAAGGAAAACCCACAATGCAGACAATCATGAGAATAAACTCGAAGGACATAAGACTTGCACACTGCTTCAGTCCTATTTCTGTTCCCCCTTTTCTTTTCCAGCAGGCAAGGGTCCCTGGGCACTCACTCTGTTTGCCTCCGAAGCTTGTCCAGCTCCCGATGGGCTCACATTCACCGGGCACGTGGCCCAGCGTCTCGTCCACCCCGGGGGCTGGGACACAGAGCTGCTGGAGGCGGGACATCCGAGAACAGGGGGCCAGCATGGTCCATGAGGGTCCCCTGCTGGGCCCCGCTTCTCGTGTCCTCACAAGGGGAAGGAACTAGGGAGCTGCCTGGCATCCCCTTTATAAGGGTACTTCTAAACCTCTCAGGGGGGCTCCGTCCTCATGACCCGGCCCCTCCCGAAGGTCCCACCTCCTCACACCATCACCTGTGGGCGTTGAGAATCCAACATATGCCTTTCGGAGGGACACACGTTCAGACCGCAGCCCCCAGTGTCTGCCCTCAGCTGCTCCTGGGCTCACGCGGCCCCTGCTCTGCCTCCGGCTTCTGCGGGGCTGGCTTGCTCCCCGGCGCCTGGAGCTCCCGCCCTGGCCCCTGCGGACCCGCCGGCAACACTGACACTGGGAGCAAATAAAATCTTAAAAAAAAAAAAAAAAAGAACCGGCATCCATGTGTCCCAATCCTACCTTCTCCAGGAGTGGCTCTGGAGGGGCTCTGGTCGCAGCCTTGCTTCCCCAGCTCCCTGCGGTGAGCACCCCGAGCCTTCTCCTGGGAGTAGCTCCTGCGACTTGCTCCCCGCTCCCAGAGTCTTTAGCCCCCAGAGAGAGTCAGGGCCTCCCTGTACCCTTCTAGGGTCAACTTCCTTTTCCCACCTCAGGATGACTGAGGGTAGGAATACCTATTTCCCCATGTTGTAGACTGGTTCCCGTGACAGAAACAAGTCTGAGCAATGTCATGTTACCTACAGAAGCAGTCTGCAATCTGAAGTAACCCAGTATTCGGATATTTAATTGAAAAAAATCAGTTAAATGGGGAATTCATAAGGAACTGTTGGCATGCATCTTCTAAATATTTTAATTTAAAGCATCAGTATATCCTTTCATTTCCCAGTCTTTTTTAAGACTTATTTTTTTAAAGATTTATTTATTTTAGAGAGAGAGAGAGCGTGCAGAGGGGAGGGGCAGAAGGAAAGGAAGAGTCTTTTTTTTTTTTTTTTTTTAAAGATTTTATTTATTTGACAGAGAGAAACACAGCCAGAGAGGGAACACAAGCAGGGCGAGTGAGAGAGGAAGAAGCAGGCTTCCCGCCAAGCAGGGAGCCCGATGTGGGGCTCGATCCCGGGTCTCCAGCCGAAGGCAGTCGCTTAACCAACTGAGCCACTCAGTGCCCCACGAAGAGAGAGTCTTAAGCAGACTCTGCACTCAGTGGGGCTGGCTTGCTCCCCGGTGCCTGGAGCTCCCGCCCTGGCCCCTGCGGACCCGCCGGCAACGATCGGTCGAGCCCGATCCAGGGCTCGATCCCACGACCCTGAGATCACAGTCTGAGCTGAAATCAAGAGTCGGAACCTTAACCGGCCTTGCCACCCAGTTGCCCCTTGCCAGTCTTTTGATATAGGATCAGTCCATTCTTTGAGGACAGGGCACAGTTCTGTGTCATCTTTCTTGCATGAAACCCAAGCATATTTCACCACCTGGGATTTCTAGTTTTGACTTGCTTAATGTGGATTAGAAGCTTAAAGAGCATTGAGAAGGAATCTGAGTTTGGAATCTCTCAAAAAACAACACTACTTTTAGTTGCAGAGGCATAGAATCACCTAATACGTCAGGTTATGACTGAGTAGTCACAGTCTCTGCAGAGCCCTCCGGTTTTAGTGCACTGAGCAGTTCTGGCCCACGTTACACTGTGTGTACCGTGAAGGGTTAACCTTCGATACCAGTGCTCACTCCTGTTGCCTCACACATATGCAGGCGTGCTGATTAGCCTTAGGTTTACATCTGTCTTTGTCAGATATATGATGATAGTTGAGTGTTGTTAATTCTATAAATCTCACTCTCTTCCTTACTATTTTTTTTTACTTTAAATTTATTTTATTTTTCCCCAGTGTTCCAAGATTCATTGCCCATGCCCCACACCCAGTGCTCCATGCAATAGGTGCCCTCAGTACCCACCACCAGGCTCTCCCATTCCCCCATCCCTTCCCTCCAAGACCCTCAGTTTGTTTCTGTGTCCAAAGTCTCTCGTGTTTCATTTCTCTCCCCAAATTACCCTACTTCCCATTTACTTTCCTTCTCCTACTGTCTTCTATATTACCCCTTATACACCGCAAGTAAGTGAAACCATGTGATACTTGACTTTTCTACTTGGCTTATTTCACTCAGCATAATCTTTCCAATCCAGTCCATGTTGCTACAAAAGTTGGATATTCATCCTCTCTGATGAAGGCATAATATTCCATTGTATATATGGACGACATCTTCTTTATCCATTCATCTGTTGAAGGGCACCTTGGCTCTTTTGGTCATCTGTTCATACTGCTGAATATATACCTAGTTTGTGTATACTTTTAGATAGAGTTTCATGATCCACAGTTTGTGTTTTCCCACAAATTTCTTATTTATTTCCCTGGTGATAGACAGCACATCAGTTATGCTACGTAATAAAATGCCTGGAAGTGTGTGCATACAACAGCTGTTTTACTTGCTGACGATTCTGTGGGACAACAGTCAGGGGACTGAGCCATCTTCTGGTCTCACCGAGGGCTTCACGTGAGGCCCTGGTCCTCTGCGGCTCACCTGGGGCTGGATGGAGTAAGACAGCCTCCCAAGCGTGCAGACCATCCACCGGGACACATGTTGCAACAGGATTTCCAAGCCCTGACACTGCCGTGAGGGCCTGTCCTTGGGTGTCATGCTGCCAGGAAGTGTCACCATGATTGTGTAATAGAGTCACCAGACTCAAAGCCTTAGAATTTTCTGTAAAAGAAAACTTAACAACTACTTATTTTTTAATTGTTGGAAATGGCTCATGATTATGCCTAGCACACGGTTTTCTGAATTGTCACCAAAATGGTCACTCTTGGTAAAAAGAAATGACTCTCACTTTCCAAACCTGTGTGGTGACTACGTATCATGCAAGTCCATATGGAATGAGGAGTGTATCTATGTGAGACTTACTAGTACTTTAGAAACTGTGACAAATTTGGACTTCTTCCTTTTTTCCTTGCTGGGCCATTTGTTTATTCACCAAATCCGCCCACTTGGCAAACAGTTATTGAATGCTGTTTTGTACTGGACTACAGGAAAAACGTAGTTGAATGAGACACGTTGTTCTCCTAAGGAGAAAATAACCCAGATGGAAGATGTGACATGTTCCTAAAGAACGAGGAGGAACCGGATCAGCGCCAGATGGGACTTTTGGACCAAGTACTATAAAACTTGGGGGAGCAAACATTTTCTTCTAGCTAGGAAAGAACTAATATTTATTAAGCAGGTACCGTGTGTCCTGACCCTTTCTCTGTGTAATGGATGGGTTCTGTGCACGTAGGAAGGTGAGAGGGCGTGAAGAGGGAAGTTCTCATGGGGGCGGAGTGAATGAAGGCAGGGGTGGAGGTAGAGCACAGCATGCTCATGAACTGGGAGGGGGCAGGCACATCTGTGGAGTGACAAGATGGGAAGCTGAGGATGGGCTGAGAGCAAATCCCAGAGGCCTTGGGCACCAGTAAGTCATTTGGATATTACTTTGTAGGAAGTGGGAAAACCACACAGCTTCTTAAGCAAAAAAACGATGTCATCAAAATTCTGTGTTAAGAAAATTAATTTGAATGAATCAAGAGTTGGTTTACAGCTCCTTCCTAAGGTGGGAGAGACTGAAAATGAGTGAAGAAGATACTGGAAAAACACAAAAGTGGAAAGATCTCTTAGCACGGAAGGTGGCACCGTTTAATGTAGTCCTTGTTCTGGGATGATATTGCTTGGTTTCCTCTCCGTTTTCATCATTAGTGGGATCATCTTGCTTGTTTATGCATTTACTTGTTTCAAGTTTGCCCCCACCTCCTCCTGCATAGAAGCTCGGGGACCTGTCTATGTCATCTGCCCTCAGGACCAAGGACGTGCTGCACACACATGAGGCAGTCCTTGATCACATTTAGAGTTAATCACGGTTCATGGAAAACAGAGAGGGTAGAAACATACAGTGCTACTTTGATTTGATTTTCTCTAGTAAGATTGGGTTTGGGAATGACTATGGAGAATTATCTAATTTCTGTATGGAGTTGTGCCATTTTCAAATTCTCACACATTTTATTTATGCCTCTCAACAGTCACAAAAGCAGGTCTGAAAGGCATTCTTTCACTCAACATTTATTTTTTTATTGTTAAATTTTTTTTCCAGTGTTCCAAGATTCATTCCCCATTCCCCACACCCAGTGCTCCAAGCAATAGGTGCCCCCAATACCCACCACCAGGCTCTCCCATCCCTCCACCCCCA
>PITA01000522.1:98485-180168 GCA_004023965.1 Spilogale gracilis
TTGACTTTCTCTACTTGGCTTATTTCACTCAGCATAATCTCTTCCAGTCCAGTCCATGTTGCTACAAAAGTTGGATATTCATCTTTTCTGATGGAGGCATAGTATTCCATTGTATATATGTACCACATCTTCTTTATCCATTCATCTGTTGATGGGCACCTTGGCTCTTTCCACAGTTTGGCGATTGTGGCCATTGCTGTGATGAATATTGGGGTACATATGACCCTTTCACTCAACATTTATTTAGCACTTACTCTCTGCCCAAAGTTGTACTATGTGTTGTACAACTGAAGGTCTCAAAGTATGATGGAGAAAACCAATATACGCAGACAATTGTTATATAATATGTCTATGTTAGTTAGAGTTCTCCAGAGAAACAGAATCAATAAGATGTGCATATATATAGAAGGAGATTTATCACAAGGAATTGACTCACATGATTATGGAGGCTGAGATATCTCAAGATCTGCCTTCAGCAAACTGGAGACCCACATGCGCTGATGATGTAGTTCTAGTCTGAGTTCAACAGGCTTGAGACTCAGGAATAGCCTATGTTTCAGTTTGAGTCTGAAGGCAGGAAGAAACCAATGTGTCAGTTTGAAGGCATGCAGGCAGGAGGCGTTCTCTCTTCCTGCAGAAAGAGTATCTTTTTGTTCTTTTCAGAACTCCAACTGATTGGATGAGGCCCACCCACATGGAAGAGCAATCTGCTTTACTCAGTATACTGATTTAAATGTGCATCTGATCCAGAATCAGCCCCACAGACACACCCAGAATCATGTTTGACCAAGGGTCTTTGTGCCTCATGACCCACTCCAGGTCACACCTAAAGTTAGCTATCACAATGTCCACAGGTTCCATCCTAATGAATTCCTTCTTGGGCAATCAGAGAAGCTTTGTGATGGAGGTAAAATAGAACTGGTTGACAGATACCACTATCATCTCTATTTTTTAAAGGAAGAAAGATAGACTCAAAGAGAGCAAATAATTTCCCACCATACAGAGACAGCGAGTAATAAAGCCAGGAGTTGAGCCCACATATTCTGATTCCAATTTTGTATTTTTGCATTATGTAGAATAAGCAAGTTGGAGAAAGAATTATATTTTAAGATAGACCAAGAACATCCAACTTGAAAAAAATGGTTTGTGATTCAGGTCTTAGTTCATGAAGGGGCTCACAAACGCCCGAGGGATTTGTGAGGGTCCTTTCAGAGTCATGGCAGGAGAGTCTCCCTTCCCTGTACCCAGTGCCCATCAGCCTCATCTCTGTGCTGCTTGTGGGATGGGCAGTGGTGGCCCTTGGCTTTGGTACCTGGGGTTTCTCCGGTGTCCTGCTTTAGAGGTAGGTGAGGACCTATGGGAGTGCCGTAACAGAGTCTTGTGGCTCCCAATTGTAGGCAGGAAGCCGTGGGGGTGTTGGTAAGTGTTCTGTGCCCTCTCTCCTTCAGACATTCATTTCTCATGGACATTTGTAGACTGGTTTCCTGGTGGGCTTTTAGCTCTTGTCTGCACAAGACATCAATAAGCAAGTGGCTTTTGAGTGCAAGCTATGTCCCCACCTCTATGTGAGTTTATGTGGTCAATAATCCACTCCCGATGGATGTTTTTTAACTTTCAATTCAAACTCTTCAGATTAAAACAAAACAAAACAAAACAAAACAAAACAAAACATCCCGTTGGCTCACCCTGGGTCAGGCGCCTACTCTGGCTCAATGGTAGGCATCTCCTGGAGCCACCGCCTAACACAGAGTGCTGTGTTAAAGAAGGGATGCGCTACCCAGGTATCTCCGATGTGTTTTTACAAGAGTCCTCCCTCTGACTTCCTCCTGGGTCCCCAGGATGCTGGTCGCAGCAGTGACAGTCTGGGCATTCACCGTGCTCCGCCTGGGACCACCACTATCAGGACTCCTCTTTATGGCCACTTACAGGGTCTCAAGAAACCACAGTGGCCTATAGGATGTGGAGTGCATCCTGCTTAGATAGTGCTGAACTGAGGAAGGAGGAAGTACACCACTTTGACGCCTCCTGAATCTGCAGTCAAATCAGTGCCTCAGCTGTTCCCGCTGTGGAGTTTCAACCGCCATCTGAAAGGCGTGTTAGTCACTTCGTAACGTGAATTAATCACAAGCCCGGCCTGCCGGACAATATTGCAATCAAAACAACAGAGGCTGAAGTGTTCCAGCCAGAATGAGAACATAGGAACATACTGCAGCTGCATGCAGCAGAGTTCCAATCAAAAGAGACTTACAAGCCATAACTAAAATTTTTTGGCTATGAGAAGTGCTTTTGTCACTAAAGGGATGTCGGCACTGTAATTTCAGGCCCAAGCAGTGAAGAGGATAGCAGTAATTATGGATATTTTGTGACCAGAACGCTTCCAACCAAATGATACAGTTGAAGTTGTATCTTTTGAACCGATTGAGTTTTCTTCTATGTCAATTTCTGAAGAATGTCATTGTTATCAGTAAGACATTAACAGGACATCATTTCCTTCAATGATAACTTGATCTCTCTGTAAAAGTGAGTTATTAGAACAATTAAGAACTGTATGAGAGTCTACGATAGAGATGATTCAGTACTTTCTCCCATTGCTGGCATATTTAATGCTTTTGAAAAATGTGCCTACTCCTTTTTTTCTCCCCAGTCTGCTTTAAATTATATAGGGGTTAAAACTGCCCCTCTGTTCTTTTTGAAGAGTTTTTACAAAAACTTGCTTTTTGGAATGACTGAGTGACTTTAGAATTCTCTTTATTTTTGACGCAGCCGTAGGCTTGGCAGAGAAGAAGAGAAGGCACCGTGGCCTGGGAGCCAGGCTCTGGGCAGATGCGTCCCCATCACGCAGTCTGCCCTCACAGCACCCCTGGGAAGGACGTACCGCTCTTCCCACGTTTACAAGTGAGACAGCTGAAGGTCGCATGGCTGATAATGACAGAGTGTGTGTGACACTCAGGTGATCGGACACCGAAGGCCAGCGTCTGCCTTCTGGAACATTCCTCTCCTTCTGCCCCTACAGCTGTAATTAGTCACTACGCAATTGCAGTCTCTCACTTAAGGTCAACATGTGCTCTCACGCTCGTACCCAAGTGCGGTGTATGGCACATGGGGCAGGTGCCGTGGACACTCTGCTCCCCCAGCCCCAAGCCCTCTCCTCCGTAGACAGACCCGACTGAGCCGTGATCCTCTCCTGTACTGAAGCAGCCTATGGACCTCGGCGGCCAGCAGAGCCCTTCGGAGACCTTGCAGGACTTGGCTCAGCAGGGGGGCGGCGAGGCGGGGCTAGAACCCATGCCCCACTCCTCAGGCAGTGCTTTCCACATCTTGTCCCGACATGGCGGGTTAGCAGGAAAGGGGCTGCAGGAATGGTTCACTGGTTAGAACACAGAACAGGGGTTCCTGGGCAGACGGTGCTGCACTAGAGTTGCCCGTGGGACCGGAATCCGCCTTGCATCCCCTCTGGCTCACCTAGCAGGTAGCAGAGACAGGCCCCAAACACCCGCCCCTGGAGCTGGGGCCGAGGCACTCAGTGTCACAGGACTTGGGAAGGGTCCTGGTGTGAGATCGCTCCCTGGGGGACAGGTAATGGGGGGCTTTAAGCCTGTGAGCGTGCATGTTCCAAAGAGGTGAATGCGTGCCAGCGCCGCCTCTGCGTTGTACTTTCCCATTGGAATCGCCCTGATCCTCGTAGCAAGATCTGCCTCTTCCAGTGCAGTTGGGGGCATCCGTTCTGTGACACGGGGGCACATAGACCTGCTCTCACACCTTGTGACCCCCCAGCCTCAAAGGGGGGACTAACATCAGCCTTCAAGGAGTCCTGGTCTCACGGTTCCAGATGATGCTGAAAGAAGCCTGTGGTTGTGGCTGGTTCTCCATGAGCAGGGAGATGGTACGGTCCTGTCTTCCTTTACTGCCCCAGAGATGGGAGAAAGAAGGAAGGAGGGCGCTGGCAAACTCCGGACACCATGGGAGACCGAGTGCCCTGCGCCCTGCAGCACCCAGTGTGGGGACGGGGGTCTGCGTGGTGGCCAGGGAGCACCGTGGAGGGGCAAGGAGCACTCCTCTCCTCTTTGCTTGGGAGCAGGTCTTCCTGCAGCCGCTCTGCGGGAGGCAGGTGTGCATCCACGTCTCCCCACCCCCAAACTTATGCTGATTCTTTAGCCCGATTAGGACTCACCTGAGAGCCAGGAGACTTCTGTTCTTTGAATTCTTAAAATGCGGTGGGCTGGATTAGAGCCCCTCTCCTGTGCTATGCTGTGTTCCCCGCCCTTCCTCCCTTTCTGAATAAAGCAGAAGGGAGCCTGGAATAGACAAGCTGACCAGAGGGGCGTAGTGTCTGCCCAGGGTTGTCCAGGGAGAGGATGACCTGACTGCCCCGCCGGCCAGGCAGCTGTATTTCTAAAGTGGGCACCAGGGCATCAAATTCGTTGACAGCATGTGCTTTACTAGGCAGGCATTGAAAGCAGGTTTTAAATCCTCGTCCACTTAAACATTCCTGTGTCATGATAGTTTTTTTTAAAATTTTTTAAATTTAATTTTAATTTAACTTAAAAATTTTTTTTAATTAGACCTAAAAGAAGTTTTTTTTGACACAGTATGTCAGTCACCATAGAGTACATCATTAGTTTTTGACGCAGTGTTCCGTGATTGATCGCGTATGACACGCAGGGCTCCATGCCGTGGTGCCTCCTTAATACCCACCACCAGGCTCACCCATCCCCCCGCCCCCTCCCTTCTAAAACTCTCCGTTTGTTTCCTGGAGTCCATGGTCTCTCATGCTTCGTCTCCTACTCTGATCAGTTTTTTTTGTGATGAAGGACTGTTACCTCTGTGGTTTCCGGGGCTGGGGACAGGCCATCCTGCCTGTGAGTTCACCATCTGGCAGGAGGTACTAAATGAAAAGGCAAGACTGTGGCTGGGGCTTGTCCTCCTTCTTCAGCCCACACAGTATGTCCTTCATCTCCCCTGACATGTTCAAGGAGGATCTCTGGCTTCTTGGCATCAAGGATTGTTCACAGACTAGGTTTCTAGGTGTATTCTTTCTGAAACAATGCATATGCAAGTCAGAAGTAACTAGAGAGAAGTGCTCCTGGTGGGGGAGTAAGATGAGTGGAAGGACAGGACGACTCTGCTGGGGACCCCAAGGGAAACCATAAGGGCGAGGAGGGCCACCCCACGGAGGAGTGGGCTGCTGTGACACGGGTGCCTGGAGTAGCAGCCGGGCCAGTGGAACTCACCTCTGAGCTGGAGGTGATGGGGAGCCTTTGAAGGCCTTGAGCAGGGAGTGGCATGATCAGATGTGCAGTTTAAGAAAAGGACTTCTTCCTCAGTATTGAGGGTCATTGAAGGAGACAATGGAAGGGGAGAACCAAGTCGTCCGGCTGTGGCCATACTCCAAACTGAGAGGGGACAGTAGATTTGGGAGATGTTTGGAAATGGGGTAGACAGAATTTTAAAATCTGGCTTCTGCTCCCTTCTTTGTTTCAGTCATTCCCTCCTATAAGCATGCCCTCTGTCTTCCTAATGCCCTTGCCTCCTGCAGGAGCTGTTCCATCTAATCAGGCTTTGCCCACCTCTCTGTTCCTGCCTTCCTGGACACCTCTGATCCCCACCAGGCCGGGCTGATTCATATTACGTCCTGAAATTTTCTGCCATTTAATATGATGATAATGACATCTGTTTAAATGTCACTGAACTCCTCCGTCTTCCCACTGGAACGTGAGTGAGTGGCAGAGTCTTAGCCACTATTTGATCTTTAAGGTCTCCTGGGATCCTGGGTGGAGGCTCATGGGCAGCAGTGACTGTAGGCACAAGTGTGTAGGAGGATTGCTGGGTGGCCAGGGGACCCTGGGGCTCCCGGGGGCCACTGAGGGCTAATACTGCCCCCAGCACCAGGGTCATCAACGTGTGCAGACTGAGCAACAGGCTCAGGAAGAAAGACCACAGTGGCGGATCTGGTGTGTCAGTGCTGCCTGTGGGACATGGGGGCGGCAATGTGGGTCAAGAGGTTGCTAGATGGTTCCAGCACCCAAGAAATTTGGGACTAAAGATCCAGATCTGGGAGCTCTCTGGCATCCGTGGTCTTGGAATGAGCTGATGACACTGAGAGAATATTTTCAGGGAGAGAATGTTTCTGTGACTAGGGCAGGTATCTCAATCTCTTTAATGTTGAGTTTCCCCGTAGTAGTAGTAGTAGTAGCCGAGGCTCCTGTGACCGGTGGACACCTGTAAGAGGCGACATCTATCAGGAGCTCAGCCCAATGACGAGCGCACAGCACACATGCAATGACTAGGAGGGAAGACGTGGAGCCCAGAGCGACTATCTAATGGGCAAGGGAGAGTGTCCAAGAAGAAACAGAAAAGTAGGAGTGGGGTTAGCAAAAGCTCAGTTGCTTTTCTTTTTAATAATAATTTTAAAAAGTGCAGTATAACTCCGAAGTTGTATTTGTGGTGTTCTCCTCAACTTTAGGTCAAATTTAAGTATTTAGATTTTTTTCATTTTTTAGCCTCTGTTATATTTCAAACAAGTGAAGCTAAGAAAAAAATTTTTTTTTGATGTCTGTAATGCCCTGTATTGTTGGGAAATAAACATCTTTTTCAAAATATATTTTTACAAAGAGAATAGGGAAAAGCTGCTGATTGGTGTCCCACATGAAATTTTTAATGCAGTAATTTTGAAAAGTTCTGTTTGTGTAGCATGTTATGTTATAAAGGATGTTTGCTCAGATATGTTTTTTATTTGATTGTATTTGCCTTTCTTTAGTGCCAAGAGTAATGTTTCACATCAAACTTTTCACCTATGACTGCTGAAGGCTAGTAATATTTTATTTAATCAAAAATCAAATCACTTGTGTAGAATAGGAGTCTGAGAATTAGTTCCTACTGATGAAAGTTTATAGTAGAAAATAATGGCTTTAGAAGTTTTATCAGGTTGAAATATATTTTCTCAATTAATGACTTGCCCGAGAAGTGATTTACAGTTCTCCATAAGCATAGGTAACAAGTGTAAGTGGCAGATACAAATGCCCTAAAAACGTCCTCATCCATCCATGTGATTTTAAATCAATGGATTGTGAAATTCTTCTGTCAGAAAAATTGATGATGACTCTTTAGGCCCTACTACAAAGTTATTCCTGTCATTCATGTATTAAAAATATTCTTTCCATCGTGTACTTTTCCTGGTAGCCTTGTCCATCGACTCTTGCGTGTCAGACATTGTGTTTGACGTTATCACGCAGTTGGGGCAGTGGAGCGTGCTGGGCATGGGCATCTTAACCCGGAAAGAAAGGTCGGACCCTCCATTCATGAAAGACAAGTTGAAACAACGAGGGACTGACCGTCTTTCATCTATGAAATTGGAAGTGAATAATAGAAAGAGTGCCTGGTGGTGTGCGATCGCGGGCACAGACATGACGGTCCTCTCCCACAGCCGGTACCAGTGGAATTGGGAAGAGTTTCGTTCAAGATAGTTTGACCAGAACCGGAAGAAAACACTGAATCCTTGGAGGCTCTAACTCCATATCCAGAATTCATCCAGTGAAAACCAGCACTGTGGGCGCAGACCTGCCTCCAGGCCCATGCACTCCGATGCCATGAGCACTGCTGAAGGGGGAGAGGCTGCCCGCTTGCTGAGGGGTACAGCAGGCCTCACCCAGACCACAGGGAGCCACACAAGGAGGTGCTGGGTAGCCATGAAAAAAACCACATCACAGAAGAATGTGACTTTTCAGTGAAGATGGAAAGTGTCTCTAAGTGACAAAGGCAGAGTACAAACTAGGTTTGGGGTATATATATAAACATACCTGCCTACATACAGAGATTATCTCTGGGGACGAAATCCTAGTTATCTTTTGCTGTAAAACAGCAAGAATCTATTATTTCTCATGACTCTGTAGCTTGACGAGGCCTCGCCAGTGGTTGGGTTGGGGTTCCTCAGCTCCTGGGTTTTCCTCACTATGCTGTTTCTCTCAAGGTTGGGCTTGGCTGGTAGGTCCAAGAAGGCCTCACTCCCAGGCCTGGGCTGCAGTTTTCCACCATGTAACCAATCCATGTGGCTACTTATGGCTTCCTGCAGCAAGAGGGTCTGGGGTAGTTGGGCTTTTTCCATGCCAGCCCGCTTCTCCTCAGAGATAAGAGAGAAGCTGCCAGATCTTTAAAGACTTCACTGAAAACTGACATTGCATCACCTCTGCCCATTCCATCGGTGAAGAGGAATCATGAGGACACATTCAAGAGAAGGGTGGAGCATATGCACTTCTGGGGAGAAAAGGAATGATAGCAGCCATCTTTGGGTACTATCCAGTGCAACGTACACCCGAATTTTAAAAGCAGTTTTCTGGAGGTGGTGTGATTATACATTTATAGATATCTATATCTATATATACATCTGTATGCTTTCTGTCTCCTTCATCCTTACACTGAATTTCTACTTTATCATCAAAAACAAAAAACAAAAACCCTTACTACACCAAATTATAGTTGCATGTATAGGGCATTGTAACAGGGTTTGAATCACAACCTTGTTATTTACTTTATTTGGGCCAGTTATTTATGTTTGCGAGCCACTGTTACTTCATATGCTAAATGGGGATATTAGTATGACCTTATGATATTTACCCAAACATACAAAAGTACAGATTTGAAGGGATACGTGCATCCCAGTGTTTATAGCAGCATTATCAACAATAGCCAAACTATGGAAAGAGTCCAGATGTTCATCAATGGATGAATAGATAAAGAAGATCTGGTGTTTATATACATATGCAATGGAATAGTACTCAGCCATCAAAAAATGAAATCTTACCATTTGCAATGACATGGATGGAACTAGACAGTATTATGCTAAACAAAGTAAACCAGTCAGAAAAAGACAATTATATGATATCACTCATATGTGGAATTTAAGAAATAAAACAGATGAACATATGGGCAAGGGGGGAAAAAGAGAAAAAAGAGAGGGAATCAAACTGTAAGAGACTCATGAGAACAAACAGGGTTGATGGAGGGAGGTGGGCAGGGGGATGGGATAAATGGGTGAAAGGTATTAAGGAGAGCACTTGTGATGAGCATGGGTATTGTATGTAATGATGAATCACTGAACCCTACTACCGAAACCAACATTGCGCTGTATGTTAACTACCTAGAATTTACATAAAAAGTTGAAAGGAAAATAAATAGACCTTATGAGAAGTAAGAGAAGGTCTACAAAATGACCAGTAGGATGCCCTCCTAGAAAATACCCAATAAATAATATTTCCTTTTTTTTCTCTATGTGACATCTTAAAGTTTTGATATGCAACTGACATAGCATCACCATGTTCATATATTTTTTCTGAGATTTGTGATTTTCACATTGTTTTATTCATATCAGTAGTACAAACTCAGATTTCTTTGCTCAAACAGAAAAAAATTCCTTGATCATGTAGTATTTCTTGACTGGCGAGGAATCCTGCACTGCCCAATTTCCATCATTAACTGCAATTTATTCAGGTTTGCAGACCAGTCCAGAGAACCAAGGCATTCTCTTACAGAGGCTACCTGTGATATGTCGGGCAGCCCAGTACACAGTGTGAACTGTATGGATGTTCTGTGGAGGGAGATGAGAAGATCCAGAATTCTTTCTTTTTATTTTTAATTTTTTTTAAAGATTTTATTTATTTATTTGACAGAGAGAAGCATAGCTAGAGAGGGAACACAAGCAGGGGGAGTGAGAGAGGGAGAAGCAGGCTTCCCGCCGAGCAGGGAGCCCGATGTGGGGCTCATCCTCGGGTCTCCGGGATCATGACCTGAGCCGAAGGCAGTCGTTTAACCAACTGAGCCACCCAGGCGCCTGAATTCTTTCTTTTTAAAAAGATTTTATTTATTTGTTTGAGAGAGAGAGGGGTGGGGAGAGAGAGAGAACATGAGTCGAGGGGAGAAGCAGACTCTCCATTGATCAGGGATCCAGATGCTGGGCTTGGATCTCCAGGACTCCAGGATCATGACCTGAGCTGAAGGCAGATGCCCAACCAACTGACTCACCCAGGCACCCCAGGATTCTTATTTTTGTTTTATAGCTAAATAGGTGTGTAGTTTTAAGAATTCCATTTTCTCTGGTTTGTCTTTGAAATATTTAAGATTGGGAGAGATTAGATGAAGGTGATTTCTAAAGCTTCTTTCAGTTTTAAAATATTGATTCTACCAGTTTAAGCTCCTGTAAAGGAGACTGGATGAAATGAATAAAAGCTCCACTTCTGAGCAGGAGCTGGAGGCTAATGCTTATCAAGGGAACTGGCATCATTTAGTGGTTGGAGCAGCAATGGGGTGTTGGACACTCAGTCTCTATTTTAAATATTATCACTCACCTGTAGGTTGACTCTTGGGAAATTAAATCCTATCTGTGTGGTTTCCTCCCTTATGGATCCGAGAGCAATCTTTCTTCTTACCTCAAGAGGTTGTTATGAGATGACTATATCCAAAGAATGACATTTTCCCAAAAAAAGATGAGATTTCTGATGGCCAGGAGATGACATTTTACCATTAATGAAGACTCCCCCTGAAAATAAGCAAAAGTTACAGCCATAAAGGTGAATTGACGCTTATTACGTGAAACTAGAAAGAACAGCACAGCACTGGTTTTCGGGGGTCTCTAGCTCTTGTGTGCATCTTGTCACTGAGACCACTCTGAACTTAGCATTGGACACGGAAACAAACATTTTGGGTGCTCACTGGGAGTGAACTATGTTGGAAAGGCTGATAACAAGTTCTGCACTTAGGAACTATGCTCATGTCACAAACTGACAACTTTTGAGGCATAAGATATTAACATCAAATCATATTTTATGATTTTTTACCACTTGAAAAATCAGTTAATACAAGATATAAATAACGATGCTCGTAATAGTAAATGGAAATCAATCAGTGACCCTATCTACCTACCTCTGCAATGGGACACAATTTCATGCCCAGCAGATAGGTAAAAATATGAATGATGCTATCCAGTTTGGGTGAGTTGGAGGAAGAGAAGGATCCCTTTTCACACTAGTGATAGGTCTGTAAATTGGTATATGCACTTTCCAAACAGTCATGTAGAAGAAACGTGCATCTTTTGACCCAGTAAGTCTAGCTCCTGGCCTCCTGGAGAAACTTCTGCCTGCACAGAGAGGAATGCGCCACCATGTTTACAACAGCATCACTCAATACCGCAGAGCTCTGGACACACTCCACCAGCAACAGATTGGACAAATGAATTCCAGTATGTTCAGATAGCAGTGAAATAAACCATAGGTACACATATCAACATGAAGGAATATCACAAAATTATAGTATTAGTTTGCTAAGCCCACCCTAACACAGTACCACTGGCTGGGCAGCTTGCACAACAGAATTTTACTGTCTCACTGTTCTGGAGGCCAGACATCCAAAATCGAGGTCCTGGCAGACTGGTTCCTTCTGAGGCTGTGAGGGAAGGGTCTGTCTCAGGCCCCTGTCCTAAGCCTGTGGACGGCCATCTTCTCCCTCTGACTCTGCCCATTGTCTTTCCCCTGCAAATGCCTTTGTGTCCAACTCAAAGACAGTAGTCATACTGGATCAGGGCTCATCCTAACATCCTCATTTGACTTATTACCTCTGTGAAGACACTGTCTCCAAGTAAGGTGACATTCTTAGGGACTGGGGATTAGGGCTTCAACTGCTGAGTTTTGACCTCTCACTTCAACCCATAGTAATTATTTTGTATATTTTATAATCAGGTTATGAATATTTACTTATATTTATGTAATCAAAATAGGTGTGTCCACCTGTCTACCACCCTGAGGAAGACTTCCATGGATTTTAAAAGATCCTCAACAAGGTCTGTGACCTTCAAAAAGTTCACAAACTCTTGCAGATTGAAAGTGGAACTTCTACTACTGTCACTTTTTCTGCTACCGCTGCCACGACGACCACCGCGACCATCAGTGCTGCTCTCATGACTAAAAGTAGAACGAGGGCGGGTTGTTACATGTTAGGAAGCTCATAAGAAAGGCAGGCAGACTCTTATTTGTAGGGCATTGAACAAATAGAACTCTTGTGTTTGAAATGGTTTTTATGTATCACCCTGGGAAGTTATTTGAATAAATCATCTCATCACCTTCCTGTATTTAAGGAGGATTAGAATCAGAACATCTCAGAAATATAGTTGTCCAGTTTTCCATGAGAAATCTCCTCACAGCTCTTCATTTATCATCTCACATTTTTTCCTGAGTGTGTGCTTTTAGACGCAGGAAATGTTTAAGATAATCCGAGGGCGATCGTGTGGTTCACACCTTCCTACCGAATCCTCGCCTGCAGGGCTCTGTCTTCAGGGCCGTTCCTTGTAGCTGTGATGAATGAGCAGCAAATCCAGGGAGAGTAATCTTGCCATGTGCCACTGCCCTTGCTCTGCTCTCACAGACGGGAAGGGCCCTACTCGGTGCACATCTTTGCCCGTCAGCAGTACCGAACTGAGCTCTCATTACTTCGGGACTTTATAAAAAAGGCAACAAAGATTTGTTGAGAATGACTAAGCTCATATCCTAAAAAAGGAGTCATCTAATATTACCATGTGTTAACTTAAATATAAAAATCAAGTGCTCTAGAGATCCTCCTGGCTTTCCGACGTAGATGAGGTATCCCTGTCCTCATTGCCCTAAATTGGGGCTGGAGAAGTCAGTACTGTGGAGTGGGGAAGGGTCATCAGATGTGCAGCTCCAGAGGGTGTGGTGTGGGGGCCCTGGGAAAGAGGAAAAGCCATGGAGTGTCCAAGGCCCACATGTCAAGAGCCGTATGTTCCCAATCTGGCATCAGATGGAAGTACATGTCACGTATCTCTTATGGACACACCTACATGAAGTGCACTTAGCAGTTACAAGTTGTTTTAATTGATGGCACAAAGACCTCTGGAGGACTCTAGGCCTTTTATTTCATATGTATCAAATGGAAGTGAACTTGATTCCATTAATTAAGACCAAGAACCTACATCTGAAACTGTGCTGGCAGCCTCATGCACTAGGAGAACTCAGTCTTGTGGGCAAGAACTTGGGCAAGATGTCTCCAAATGGAGATCCCACAGAAGCACACAACACCTCTGCTCGGCATCCTCTGTCCTCAGTCACAGAGGATGGCATCAGCCCACGCAGATGTCGGGAGTCTGAAGAAACTGGATGGGGATAAAGGGGGCACCCAGGAGGAAGGGGTGGACCCCCACTTCCTTAGTTTATTTTACATTTAATCATCTCTCAGCTTTATGCAGATGGCTCTTTAAATTCTTGTTAAATTTGTGGAAAGTTCCAGTGCCCTTGTTAAATTCATGGAAAGTTGCTAGTTTGAAAAAAGCATGCACATTCTCATGCACTATAGTTAAAGAATAAATTTATTTGCTTTATGGATGCAGAAGTTGTATTTCAGGCACGAAAGCTTCTTCTCAGCTGTGGAGGAGAAGAAAAATTTAAGAAGTATTATTGAAAAAATGAAGGAATTATAGTCTTTGTTTTAAGCCAAAGGAGAAAAACTGAATGTTTTAAACATATGCAGTACTGAAAAGCACTGTGTTTTAAAATAGACCACAGTATGATTTAATCATCACTAATCTGGAGTAGAATAAATTTTGAGCAGCTCCCTGCCGCTGACGGTGTTTAGTTCAGGATTTACTACCTTTTATTATCCTCGGAGAGCATGAAGTCTGAATAAATTACCTCTAAACCCTAGCCCTCTGCCTTCTAACTTGTTTTGCTTCCTTACAATTGCTCGTAGAAGAAAGACTAGTTGGGTGTTTTACACTGCACGGTAGTTGTGTTTCGTTCACGGAACACAAGTGCGGCGTGCGATGATCTCACGGTGCTGCTCCGCTATGAGCTTGGGCGGGTTCCATATTTGTACTCATCAAGAACAGTGCCTGGCAGCTTGGGCATATAACAGAACAGGTGGCCATTACATGTTGCTGACCAGCTGACTAGCTGACTTCCTTAAAGAAAAGTTAATCTGTTGGTGGCTTTGGTTAACCTTTTAGAGGCAACGTAACTGGGGCTTTATGTAAGCAAGGATAATGATTCATTGAGTGAGTATTGGTGTTGGGACAGTCTCTGCTGGCAGAAGAGAAATGTTTTCATAGGGTGTTTGAGGAAGGCCAGGAAGCTACAAGCCCATGCTCAGAGTCCTGTGGTTTTATTATTCAAGAATCCTTTCTTAGTATTCATATAAATGCATCTAAGTGGTAAAATTCTTTGCATTACCAGTATGAGCACCTTTGTGTGAATTAGTTGTCAAATCCTTTCTTTTTTTAAATTTTACATTGTTATGGGAAGAACACAACATGGGATCTGTCTTCTTAACAGTTTTCTTTTTTAAGATTTTATTTATTTGACAGAGACAAACACAGCTAGAGAGGGAACACAAGCAGGGGGAGTGAGAGAGGGAGAAGCAGATTTCCCACCGAGCCGGGAGCCCAATGTGGGGCTGGATCCCAGGACTCCGGGATCATGACCGGAGCCAAAGGCAGATGCTTAACGACTGAGCCACCCAGGCGCCCCTTAACAGTTTTTTAATACAGTATTTTTAACTATAGGCACTGTGATAGCAGGTTTCTAGGCTCATTCGTCAATCTTAACTGAAACTTCATGCCTGTTGACTAGGACTCCCCAGTCCCCATTCACCCCAGCCCCTGGCCACTACTAATCTCTTTGATTCTGTTTTAGATACCTATGTAAGTGGAATCATGTTTTGTCAAAAAATTAAAATTATAAATATCATAGGATCCAGTAAACCCACATCTGGGTATTCCCACCAAGGAATTGAAATCAGGAGAAAGAGGAGATATTAGCGCTTTTATGTTCATTGTAGCACTATTCACAAGCCAAGATACGGGAACAACCGAAATATCATGGTGGATGAGTGGATAAAGAGAATGTAGTGTATACATACAGTGGAGTACTACTCAGCCTTGAAGACCCGTTGGTTTATGACCAGCACCCAGGGAGATGAGCCCTGGGCACCCAGTCTAGAGGAGTGCACCTCCACCCCTGTGACACTGTAAGGACCCCTTGCCTTACTGAGCTGGTTGTGAGCTGGTGTGCTCACATGTTTTATTTTCTTCCATCTTCATCATCTGTCTCTGTCCATGGGAACACAGCAGGAACTATGCATCTCGTTTCTTTCTGGATCTCCAGTGCCTAGCACAGGGCTGACCCCATGGACACCAAATCCATGCTGTCCAAAGGATTCGTCATTCCATTAGCCGAGCCACAGAGCCTCCCAGGGTGAGGTAGGGACCTGCTTGATTTGCCCCGATGAGATAGGACTGGGAGGCAGGGGATTCCTGGCCAGGGTGCCCCGACCTTGCCCTTGAGTATGACAGCCGTTTCCCCTGCAATGGTAGTCCCCAGAAGACGGTCGCCCCTCCACCTGCCCACTGACTCCACTGTGGCTACCTCAATTGACAGTTCCTGACTTTGTCCTAGAGAAATTATGCCCACCTTGGCCTGTTTCTTTTAATGGGAACTCCTTAATAGCCCTGAAAATAAGGGTTCTATTGTCAGTAACCATCTCCATGCGACCTCTCCCTAAGAAATAAAACTCAGTCCCTGAAAGAGGGAGCCATGCTACTCGTTGGCCCTGCAGTGAGATGGGAACTGTGGAGGGGAGGAGCCACAAAGCTAGAGTGGGAAACCTCCTGGAGATGAAATCTTTACACCCTTGGTCTGAACGTAATACCCATCAGTAAGGAAGAAAACCATGACATGAGGAAAATTTGCAGGGAATCCTTTTTTTTTTTTTTTTTTTTTTTTTTACTGTTAAAACAATGAATTTCAGCTTTCTGTTTCCTCAAAAGTGTCTAGAAGAAAAGAGAAATTCTTAAAAAGTATATTCACACTTACCATGTAATGAACTGTCCTGCCACCCACAACTGTTGGAGCAGATTTTCCATGGACAAGGATATCCTCATGATTTTTCTTTTCTGTTCTTTTAAAAATTTTTTTATAAAGGTTTTATTTTCAAGTAATGTCTACACCCAATGTGGGACTTGAACTCCCAACCCCAAGATCAAGAGTCACACGCTCCTTGACTGTACCAGCTAGGCGCCCTCTCCAAGATTTTACTCTCCGTGAAAAGTAGCATTTGGGGCATCGCTTCTTGGGGCAGGGAGACAATATTCTCATTGAAGTTAATGCTCATAGCCCGTGCACAGAGTCCGTGAGGCCTCGTGAGCACAGGCAGCTGTACCTCTGCTTTGATTTATCCCATACTCTTGTGAGCTTTGTGTTGGAACCTAAACCAAGTCTTTAGGTTAGCATGGTCTCAGTCCAGAATTGTTGACTTTGCTGACACCATTGACTTCCCAGCAGTCCAGGTGGTGGCTCTGCAGTTATGTCCCCCACGTAAGAAGACAGACACACGCTGGGGTTGACTGTCATAACGAGTGCTTTTCAGAGCTTTATGGAGGTGGTGGGAGGCAAGAGCCAGGAATATTTATGCAGCTTCTTGATTGATTCTTTTACATTTGTTCTCAAGTGACAGTTCCAGCGATCTACTGAGACAGGCACATATCTATTTAAGGGAGCACCTTATTTTGGAATTTTTAAAGGGTAAGAAACTTTAGAGACTTTTTTTTTGTTCTTCCTAGAGAACTTTGTCAACTTGGTGATGGGCTGATAGAGGGAAGTTTCAGTGAGCATCTAAGCGTCATTGGATTGGGATTTGGAAGGGCACTTGGGATCATGCATACCAGCTCTGGAAGAAGAGGTGTGCAGGGAAGTGGGGTGGCTGGGCAGATGCAGGAAGGGGAGACGGTATTTCCTGACCCCAGGGCTGCTCTGATTCTTCTCTCCTTCATTTTTTAAGTCCTAGACTCATCATTCCTTACCAACCACCTGCAGTTCGCCCTCCTTCAGAGACTTTTAATGTTGGTTAAACCTGGGCTACACGTTCTGGAACCTGGTCTGAGGACTTCTAGAGTCTCCAGGATTTGCCTGGTGTACCATGGAAGCACTGATATTGTGTGAAATACACAGGTCATCAGAGGGGCACTTGCAGGACTAGGGTGCATAGCATTCATTAGGGTCTCTCAGAGGAAACTGTGACCTAACATAACTTAAGGACCCCGAAGGTAGGGAGAAGTAGAGGAGCTCTGGTGTTTTTATTCATTTCCTCAAGTAAGTTTTTATTAATACTGACCATGTTTCTGGCTCCGTGCTCATTAGTTTGTTTTCTATAGTTCTGGTAAAAGAGTTGAGTGCCTTGAGTTTCTCTCTATAATTGAATTTCTCTCTGTTGTTCCCATTTCCAATTTGTCTACCAGAGGTGGAATACTTTATTTCATCTGACTGAAACATCCTTAAGAACAGGTACAGTTCTAAACCTCCTGGTCTTCTGGGTATGTGCCAAGATGGAAAGTGCTAGAAAAGCCAGGAGGAAGGGGCACATGGAACTACTGGCACCTTCAATCACCGGACAGGTGGGTGACTCACCATCAGCCCCTGTCCTGATCTTCCGCAGATGTCACCCAGTGTGTCATGGTGACTGGGAACCAAAGCTTACAGGAGCTTTGTGGTAGTGGGCGAGGGTCTTCACCCCAGGAAGGGACATTGTCGGCAGAGCCTTGTCCTGGAGGCCGGGCTGATCATGTCATATGTGCACGTGACTCCTGAATGGTTGGTACTTGTAAGATCTTAGATAATTTCACAGCGGCCAGATTTGTAGCTCCTTTTAGATCCTTCTGGCCTGAATTCAAACGGATGAATCAGAGATATGTGGCATTTGGTCTTGGCGTCAGTTTCTTTACCATCTCAAAATCCTTTCAAAACTTTTTTTTTTTAATCTGAATTTCTCTGGAATTTAAATCTATAGGAGTATATTTGGGGCTATAAGGGAGCATATAAAATATGAAGTATTTTTGTTCATAAGAGCCCTAGACTCATTTCAACGAATCAGTTGACAAATATTTATTGAGAACCTACTATGTATTGGGGTCACACTGGTGAAGAAGACAAATTTTCTGCCCCAACGCTACCTTTTAGGGAGGGAAGATGGATAGAAAATATGTAAAAAATACATAAATAAGGTAATAATAATAATAATAAATTCCATAATTTTAGATAAAGGGAAGTAGGAACAAGTCAGAGTTCTTAGTAGCAGACAGCACACATTGGTCAGTTGAAACAAGAAAGGGATTTTGAAATGTGTCAGGCTGCTTCTGGAATCCGTGAGAAGGCTTGGTGAGGAGTGAGGAGAGGCACGACAGCCAAGGCCCTGCCATGGGAACCTGTGCCTCCCCTCTGGCCCGTCTGCACTGCACTGAGATGCTGGAAGCATGCTGCTGCTCGACTCTCAAATCCCCCTCAGCCTCTGGCCCTTCAGCCACTGGTAGCTCCTCACAGATCAGCGTCATGGGTGTGTGTCCCAGCTCCTGGTAGATGGGACAGAGAACACCTTCCCACACCTTCCGCTGTGCAATAGACAGACACCTTGTGACCTCTCCACAGTAGGAAGGGGTACTTGGAGATGTCAGGTAATGGTTTAGACAGTATCTGGGGAGTCTGCTGGGGGGTCCTCTCCGAGTGGGTAACATTTGCGCTGAGATCCAGGTGATTAGAGGAGGCAGCGAGTTGGCCCAGGAGGAAACATCCTAGTCAGAATGTCCAGAGACAGAAAGGAGCCCAGCAGAGAAAGAGACAGAAGGGAAGCAGGGGGAGTTGGTGGGAGTCTAAGAAGGAGAAGGAGGATGGGAAAGATGAGTTCAGGGGCTTGCAATGTCTCCTTGTGCAGGATTCACAGATCCCAGCAAGAGGTTTAGCTTTTACTCTTTTTGTGGTGGAAACCATTGCAAGTTTAGATGTTCCTCTGTGTGTGAGGGAAACAGTAACCGTAGGATGCTGTGAACCGCGTAGCGGCTTGCATGCTGACCATGCTGTTGCAGCTGTCCAGGTGTGCAATGATGGCGGCTTGGAGCAGGTGGAAATAGTGCAGAGGAAAAGACATCAGCTTGTGGGAGAAGCAGGTCTGGCAGAGGTTGGCGGTGGCCTAAGGTGACAATCAGTAGTTGAGTTTTAGCTGCGCTGAATTTAAAACAGTTCTTACGTTCTCAAGTGGAAATGTTAAGGAGGCAGATGGATATATGAATCCAGATCTCAGGGAAGAATCTTGGCCATTCATATTTGCAAGTCCTAGGCCAGGACATCACTAGGAAGAGTGTGTAGATGGAGAGGAGGGAAGGATGAGTGAAGCTCCCAGGAGAGGAGGGTCTCGGGGGGGGCAAGAAGGAGGTGCTGGCAGGTGGGGCTCACAGGTGAGCATGTAGTCATGCAAGCTGAGAGAAGTACCTTTGTGCTGGGCAGCTGGAACAGCACTTTCAATATAAGGAATTCCATTTGGCTTGCATTATTTCAAATAGGCATTATGGAAACATTTTGCATTTTTTATATCACAAAGTTATTTTCCTTCAATGAATTTTATTTATTTATATTTATATTACATTTTCTTCCAAAAAAGGATTTGAGGCAATTTGATATAAAGAGATATTAGAGGAAAACCATTAAAATACAAAATGAAACTGATATAGAAAGCAGAGGAAGGTAAATACTACTTGTGCTAATGTTCCATATTCCAGCTTACCGTGACTGAATATTACACTTAACTCAATTTCCCAGCAGCCAACATCAAAAGGAACAGGTTGGGTTTATATAACTCTCTTCAGCTGTTAGGAAGAATGACTAAATTTAAGGGAGACAAATTATTTCCAAATGCTGCTAAAAGTAAGTTGATTTTGAGTCATCCCAAACATAATGGTAACAACATGCCCCCCAAATAACAGTGTCCATCATTATGTTATTCTCACGCAAGCTCTTTAAGATAGATTTCATGCTCATTCCCATTTCATGGGTGAGGCTGGGAGAGTATAGGTGGGGAGATCATGGAGCTGAGAGGTGGTGGAGCTTGGGTTTGAACTCACTTCAGTCTGGTGCTGGCACTTGGCCCCTTAGCCACCAGGCCATCCTGCTACTGTACTGTGGACCAGTGTCCTCTTCTGCCACCCTGCTGTCCTGCCACCATGATGCTCATCATCATGCTATACTACTGTCTTCGGGGTAGACCTCTCCCCCTGAACCTTTATTTTCAATAGGCAGCTGGGTGTCTTCAATTAAATGATTATAGGTATCTCAGATTCAACTTCTTCCAAGCTTATACTCTTTAGTTCTTCAGATCTGTTCTTCTTGTATTCTTGGGTCATGGCCCCATGTACTGGAAAGTCATGTTTGCATCATTTCATCGATAAATGTGCATGATGGAGGTAGATTATTAGGTGAAATAATCACCACACTCCCTCACTAGATAATGAATTTTATTGGTAGTGACCATATCCATCCACATAATCCCAGGCCCTTAGACATTCAGTGTTTGCTTGTTGAACAAATGTGATGACTACACACTTGGTTGTGGGTAATTATAGTCTAGTACAAGGCCTGAAGAGAATAAGGGCAAATTGAGGCTGGAAGAGATGGGTGGGGTTCAATAGTGAAGGAACTCGGTGGTAACTTCCATCCTCTTCCCCACCCTCCCCTACCACTTCCTCTACCCAGCCACTCCTTACATTTCAATTCTTGGTGTAGACATTCCTGTTCCTGGAGTGACACAGTTTTCTCTAGGAAGCTTCTCTCACTTCCTCTTGGAAGCCCCTCTGACTATCCTCCAACCCATCCTTCCCTTGTTAGGCTAGGAGTCTCTCTTGTGTTGCCTTAGCGCTCAGTGCTTCCCTACCACAGTGCTGGTCACTGTGTCATGCCAGTGCATTTCTTTTCCTGTCTTCCTACATAAAAGCAGATGCTCCTTGAGGAAGGAAGTCTAGTGGTTAATGTTGTAAACTGGGATGTCAGCTGGCATTGTCCCATCACATCCTCCTCCTGCCTTCTGGACTTCCTCACCGCATGATGGCTTGGTTCAAAGGGCAAGAGCCCTGGGGGAGGGAGGGAGAGAGGTCAGAGGAGCTGTATTGCTCTTTGTGATCTTGCCTCATAAGACATGGAGTGCCACTTCACTGTACTCTATCTAGTAGTGGAGACAGTGACTAAAGTCTTCCTTGTTCATGGAGAGAGGACATAGACCCCACCTCTTGACATGGCTGGGACAAGGTCACATAAGGTGATACTGTAAGAAGAGAACAGGAAATGGGAGACATTTTTGTGATTATTTTGAAGATACAAACTGCCACTCCTGGAGAAGTTAAACAGGATACGAATCCAGTAGACATGTACCGGTGAACTTGGAGTAGTCTCAGAACAATGAAAGTGAGGGTAGACTTGAGCATTAAGCAGGAGGACAGGAATTAGGGCCACACACAAGGATTATCCTTGGAGGAGTTTGGCAGGAAAGAGGAAAGAGATGAGACCACATGCCAATTATTGAATGTTTTTATTTAGGTGTCTTTCATAATTTCTTAAAGTGTCCACTGGGTTACCCATTGCTAATCTGGTTTTGGTCAATGGGTATCCCTGAGACCATTAAAAATAAATATTCTGAGCTTTTAAGAATTCCTAGTTCTTTTAATCGTTTTATTTATTTGACAGAGAGAGGCACAAGGAGGAAAGGAACAAAAGCAGGGGGAATTGGAGAGGGAGAAGCAGGCTTCCTGCCAAGCAGACTCCCCACCAAACAGGGAGCCCGATGCAGGGCTCCATCTTGGGACCCTGGGATCATGACCTGAGCCGAAGGCAGCTGCTTAATGACTGAGCCACCCTGGTGCCCTAAGAATTCTATTATTACTAAATGCTTCCCCTGGATTTACTAAATTGGTGAAATTTTGTGATATAAAGTTTCATTTTAGGCTCTCTGCTGGCTGTTTTTGACAGCAGGAACCAAAAAGAGCTAAACCTATCAAGCCCAATTGCTGATTGGTTTTCTGTGTTTCATCGAGCTGGCTGGCTACTCAGAGAATAACAATAAACTGCTTCGGAGCAAAGTAGATCAGACTGCTGTTGGGTTTATAATGTATCTTCCATGTCAGGAGTTAGAAGGAGGAGGGTCCGTAATGCAACCTCCAGACTGAGAAGACACTCTAATACAGAAAAACATAGCAAGCCATTCCGCTCCATTTACACGGTTTGATCCAGGATAACTTACTGGCAGGGGCAATGAAATGGGCAGAAGGGAAGATGATCCAGGCCACTATACACCTGCCCCTGTTCTCTGCCCCTATGCAGACCCAGATTTTGTAGATGGAGGGGCACAGGGAGGTCACAGCACAGTCATTTAATGTGGTGCCATCTGTGCATCGAGGGGAGAAAACGATGGAAGGCCAAAGATGGAGTCTCTATTGCCAGCTGCCTTCATCAGGGTAACGGGATTCATAAAGACCTTGAACAAATGTTTGCTTTGTGGCTAATTTAAGGCAATCCAGGAGACTTTGTGGGTAGTTTTACATCTTAAAAATGACCACATTGGGGCATCTGTGTGGCTCAGTCAGTTAAGCATCTGCCTTCAGCTCAGGTCATGATCTCTTGGTCCTGGGATTGAGCCCTGTGTCAGGCTCCCCACTCAGCGTGGAGTCTGCTTCCTTCTCTCTCTCTCTCTCCCTCCCTCTGGCCCTCCTCCCTGCTTTCTCTCTCTCCCTCTTTCTCTGAAAGAAATAAATGTTTTTTTTAAGTGACCACATTTCCTACCTAAGTCTGTGCTCTTTGACACAGCAAGCGAAGGACTGAAGGGGGTTGCTTTTTCTGACAACTCAGGTCCCAGTCCTTGCCCCACACCCACTGTCAGCCACTCTTCGACTGTCGGGTGTTCCCTGGAGACACTGGCTGCTGCACCTGCAACTCTCTGGGCCTGTGCGCTGCCCTTTCCTCTCCTGTCCTTCTCACTTGGCCAAATAAATTCCTGTAAGACACGGTCCCGGTGCTGTTGCTCATTTTCAGGGCTGATTCTTCTTCCTCTGCACCCTCACTGGACCTATGGGAGTTTTTGTACATTTGCTGTGAAATCTGGGCTCATTTGCTGTTACTATTAGACTGTGAAGTCTTTAGGATGGAATTCTACTTTCTTTATCTATGCTTCTGCACTGCCTCGCATGGTTCCTGGTGTGGACCAGGAGGTATTCAACACATCTTGTTGTACACATAAAGACCAAATTGATTATGATTGAAACATTTGGCACACTAAAATGTAATTTTGAATAATTGGTAATGTGAAGATGATAACCACTTCTCAGCATTCAAAATATTTTATTTTATGACAGGCAAGATGTGAGATGGAATAAGTCAATTTTTCTTCAAAACTTGTCAACACTCATTCAATTCCCACCCTTAATATTCAGAAGGGTACTACTTACTTTTGGGTATGTGCGTGTGTGTGTGTGTGTGTGTGTGTGTGTGTGTGTGTGTGTATTCAATACTGAGAAACTCTTTTATCTCAATCCCTCTTTTCACAAGTATATATCTTATACATGTGCAGGAAAAAAACATTGACTCTGTCACCATGAAAATGGTTGGCCATGACCACGCCAAGGGGCAGATAACTAGGAGAGATGGAAGAATTAAAATAAGAGGAGAATATTTACCAACCATTAATTTATCAGCCTGAGTCTAGTTATGTGAATGATGTACTAATTAAGGCTTTTCTAATAATCTCACTTTTTGTACGGCAGTGAACTCTGTGTATGTAATACATCTGGGGGGAATGAATGTGAAATGTATTCACGTGCATCCCTACAAGAGTGAACTAGCATGAGGCAACAATAGGACCCATCGAATAAGGCAACCTCTACATGAAATGAAAAACTGCAGGGCTGCTGGTCTTTTCTGCCTTATTTTTATTATTTTGGATTATTGATGCAGCTCAAGTAAATAGATCTTTATTGCAGAGGATTTTCAGATGCCTGGAAATAACGCAAACTCATTTATTTTACCGTTAATGGAATAAACCTTGAAGCAGTGGCCATACTATCATGAATGTCTTCAGCATGATCAATGAGGTACATTGCTTTTTGTGGTGTCTTTCTGGATTTCTATTAAACCATAGTGACAGGTGGAATATTGTACCCATCATGTCTGCTATCCAGATGAAGGAGAGGGTTAGCAGAAAGTGTATAATAAGAAAAAAAATTTTCTAATTACTTTATCAAATAACTTTTCAGCAACCTTGACACAAATTATCTGCAGGATGTTTTATGCTGAGTATAAGGAACTCTTTTTGGTAGTCAGGAGTCTTCTTCATTTTTGTCTCAGAGAAAAAATAATCTTCAGGATGTCTTGAGCTGAAAGATTTAGAGTGAAAAGAAATTTTACTTCAGTTTCCAAGAGGATTGAATAACTTGGAAGCACTTTACAGTCTGTGGGACTGGGGACAGAAACATCCTGGGAAGATGGCAGACAAAAAGGGGTAGATTGGGGTGCCTGGGTAGCTCAGTGTCAAGTGTCTGCCTTTGGGTGAGGACATGATCCTGCAGTCCCAGGATCGAGCCCCGCATCGGGCTCCCTGCTCAGCGGGAAGCATGCTTCTCCCTCTCTCACTCCCCCTGCTTGTGTTCCATCTCTAGTTGTGTTTCTCTCTGTCAAATAAATAAATAAAATTTTTAGAAAAGGGGGATAGATAATAAAAGCCAGCCAGAAAAAAAAAGTGTTTCAAAAACAACCAGCCCATTTCAAAAAACAATACAGTTTTTTCTTGTTTTATTTTTTGTTTTAATTTAAAAGAATTTGGAATAATCTTAAATTTATAAAGAAGTTGGAAATACAGCACAAAGACCTTTTATTTTCTTCACCTGTCGGAGAATCAGTTGCCAGCCGGAGGCCCCGTGACTCCTGGATATTTCAGGTGTATTTCCTATAAATCACAATCATCACTATCAGGAAATAATATTGATATGTTATCACTGCTCCATTCAAGTGTCACCAGTCGTCCCAACAGTACCCCTCGTGGGGAAATGGGGCCACCCAAAATCACATGTTGCCTGCAGCTGTCCTGGTGTTAGGCTCCCTCCAACTGGAACGGTCCTTCAGAATTTCTTTGCCTTTTATGCCCTCGACACCTTTAATGTCACAGGTCAGTTATTTCGCAGGGTACTTCTCAATTTGGGATTGCCCGCCATGTTGTCATCACGAGATTCAGGTCATCTGACTTTGGCAGCTCCTCCTCCGAGGCAGCATAGGACTTCCAGGGCCTGAGAGCTGATGGTGTTAACTCAGATCACTGGTGAAGACATGATCCGCCAAGCTTCTCCCTGGAAAAACCACTCTTCTCCTCTTTGATATGTTCCATTATTTAAATAATCCCTTCTCATTGAACTTCAGCCTATTCATGTATCTTCACTGGTGAGTATGGAATCGTGATTTCCCATTTATTCAGCGAGTTCTAGTTCATGACACGTTTGTTTTGATGCCTGCTTTGTCCGGGTCTGTCCACGGGGAGTCCCTTCATCTCCCTTGTTGGCACCCCAATACTCTTCCATCATCTTTCTTTGAGCGTGTCCTTTCTTTCTGGCATAAGAAGCTGTTCCAGGAATATCTTGCACTTTTCCTGCTCCAGCCACGGAATCCATTGTTTCTGTATCCTGTGCCTGCCCCCCTTAGAGGGGAATGATGTGTTCAGGAACCAAGCGCTGAGCACAAGGTATGTTTGTTGCTTTTGGGGCAGAACTTTTCCCAAGACCTTTTCATGGGCAGAGGTAGGGATGTGTGCATGTAAACACACATACACGGATTTATATTGTAATTTTTGTATAACTGCTAATCTATCCTGTTTACCTACCTACCTTCCAGTTGCACTGATCCCTCCAGTCTGGATCTAACACTGGTTTTCTTCATTTTCATATCTTCTCTGATAAGAGTAATCTCTCTTCATCCTCCTGAACATCTGTACTTATTTGGGCAGTCTCCCTGTGCGTAGCACTTCTCCCATCACTGCCTTCCTCGAGCAAGGAAGCTGCCTGCCTGCCCAGGCCCCTACCCTGCGAGCTGGCTGCCCTCCTCTGAGGGCACCCTGCCCACCCATGGGGCCCGGATGCCCCGTGCTCAACCCCATCCCTGCCCTCCATCCCTCTCAGGCTCCCACAACCCACTGTGAGCCTCTAGAGTTTCCTTCCTCCCCCATCCCTTCTCCCTGTGGGGCTGTGAGCCTCCTTTGGCTTCACGTAATGGCTTTCTGATGGCATTTTTGAGGAAGAGGAGGAAACATCAAGAAATGGAATTAAGCCATCGCAGGGGAGCACATTTTTGCAGCCAGGAAGGGCAAGAGCTGGCATACAGGACTCAGGGGCACCCTGGCACCCTCGAAGGGCTGCCTGGACTCCTGTCAGGAAGTACGTACTGACAGAGAAGAACCACTAACTGCAAATGTGCACATGCGGTGTTCTAGAACCTGTGTGGGGCTTGTCCATCCCAGAGACGTGGAAGCCAGCAGGCTGTGAAGGCCAGAGGGGCTGCCCAGAGAAAGGGGTCAGGAATATGGAAGGCAAACTATGAGCCAACACAAACCCTCGCTTTTGGGCCCAACTTGTCCGTGGGGAAGAGAAATGAAAGGGCCAAAGAGGAAGAGACTCAACTGCCAGACAGTATGACTCGAGAGGACACTTAGGCTGACTACAGGAACCTTTCCCTCCTTCAGGCCTTTACCACCGCCTCCAGCCCCTAGCTCTGGCGTGTCCCTGAAGTGAGTGCCTCTCCCACCCTGTGTAACCTCTGCAGCCCTTCACCCTTGTGGACATGCTGGGTGTTTGCCCTCTGCCTTCCTCACTGACCTGCCTGCTCTAGGATAAGAGGAGTGTGCATTGTTGACTGCTTCAGCTCCCCTGTACCCACAGCACCACCCCGAAAGGAATCATCGTTAAAAAAAACTGTAATGAGAGAATGAATGAAAACATAACCAGGAAGATAACAATGGACACTGGGTTGGAAACAACCTGAGAACAAGGGAGTTTCAAAGAGGTTCACTTCCGAGCACTTCTCAGCAACTGCAAGAACATAATTATCAAGTAAAACAAAAAGCATAAAGCCATGGGTGTAAAAGAATGAGAAAAAGAGAAGACTGATGTATTGAAATGAGAGTAATTTTAAAGAATAAGTAAAATGAGAGTAGCTTTTGATTTTATTTCTAAAACAGTGGTGGGTGGAGTGAGATTGGTGAGCCCAATGACCAAATGAACTCTTCCCTGTGCCTGTTCAGAGAGGCTGTTTCCAACACCTGGAGACCTCAAATGTTTGCAAGCAAGCCCTGCCGCCAAAGATCCCACAGAGACCCCAACAGATTAGACATTAGAGAAGGAAGATGAATCAACAAAGACAGAGTTCATTATGTAAAGCAGGAATAGAAATGCATAGTGATGAAATGTCAGGGTATGCAATTCTTTGGAACAAAAAAGAACTTCAGACAATGCCCCATCATGTAAGAGATCAAAAATGTAGTCATAGAGCATTACATAGCATACAAATATAAATATCACATGTCAATGCTTAAAGAATGCCACCGAAATAGTACTTAGGAAACTATGTGATCTCAAATACATGCATTTGTTAAAAATAAACACAAAATGAAATAAATAAGGTTAAAGAATAATAACAGAAGTATCAAGAAATAAACAGAAGTGATGAGCCAAATGCATTTATTTTAGGAACTATTTTTTTTAAAGATTTTATTTATTTATTTGACAGAGAGAAACATGGCCAGAGAGGAACACAAGCAGGGGGAGTGAGAGGGGGAGAAGCAGGCTTCCTGCCAAGCAGGGAGCCCGATGTAGGGCTCGAGCCTTGGTCTCTGGGATCATGACCTGAGCCGAAGGCAGTCGCTTAACCAACTGAGCCACCCAGGCGCCCCGATTTTAGGAACTATTAATGGAATTGATAACACTTTATGAGACTAGATAATAAAATGGCAAATAAATAAAATTAAAAATAAAAAAAGTATCATAATAGTTAATAAAAAGGGAGAGTGTTGTTCTCACCAGTGGGCTAATGAATTTGATAAATATATCATAAGAAACAAAATGTTTTAAAGCTGATAGGATAGGAAATACAGATGCTCATGAATTAGCTACACAAGTAAATTAATACTTACAAGCATAACATATAAGAATACAGACTTGATAAATTCACTGGAAAGCTTTTTGAAGTCAAATATTTAATTATGGCTAACTAAAGCAATTGTTCAAAACATTTTTAAAACGTTGGAAATTGTTCATGTCATTTTTAAAAAATCTATTTATTTATTTTTATTGTTATTTAAATTTTTTTTCAGTGTTCCAAGATTCATTGCCCATTCCCCACACCCAGTGCTCCATGCAATAGGTGCCCTCAGTACCCACCACCAGGCTCTCTCATCCCTCCACCCCCTTCCCTCCAAGTCCCTCAGTTTGTTTCTGTGTCCAAAGTCTCTCATGTTTCATTTCTCTCCCTGAATTACTCTACTTCCCATTTCCTTTCTTTCTCCTACTGTCCTCTATATTACCCCTTATGCACCGCACATAAGTGAAACCATATGATACTTGACTTTCTCTTCTTGGCTTATTTCACTCAGCATAATCTCTTCCAATCCAGTCCATGTTGCTACAAAAGTTGGATATTCATCCTTTCTGATGGAGGCGTAGTATTCCATTGTATATATGGACCACATCTTCTTTATCCATTCGTCTGTTGATGTCGTTTTTTTTACCTAGGCAAACAGGATCTGGGGAGGTCATAACCAGGAAACCACCTTAAGAAATTCATTTTCCAAACAAGGCACCATTTCAAGCATTTACAACAGTCAGACTTAGTGGGATTGATCTGTGACTTCAGGAATCAAGGCACAACTGGCCCATCTGGAGGACAGGCACTTGCCTGCTGAGCTTGCAGAGCTTCTTGCTAGATGCACGTGTGGCTCACTGTGCTGGGTTTCCTCTTCAACAGCACTTTGTACACACAAAGTTAAACTTTGTACAAGTCGATGATGTTGTAAATTTAGTGACAGAGCCTTCCTGGAAGTCTGCAGGTCAGGAGCTGGCATGGTGCCCATGATGCCAGGCTCCTGAGCTACTTTGCCTCCTATAGGAAGGGCATTGGCAGCCTGGCCAAGGAGCAGGAGAGATGCAGCCTACCTGGTCTGCCGAGCTGGGCCTTGTTGCTAAGTTCTAAGTGTACGGACTTTAATCCCTGCGTGAAGGGATCTTGAACTGGATCCCTGCCCTCAATCCTGACCAGAAGATCATGGCAACCAAAAGACCACGATTTCACATCGTGGCATGGAATTCCATAGATGATGGTAGCTGGGGGAATTCCCAGCTTGAAATGTCTCTCTGTCTTGTGTGCTGGAGCATCTAAAAATAAGAAATCTCTCTCTTCTTTGGTAATTCTGGATCATGGTGTGAAAGTCAGGTCCAGAAACCAGCTTGTTTTGTCTTACGGAGCCTCCCTGCTCCAAAGTCTGACCCACATGGAAATAGGGGTTGCCCACAGAAACTAAAGGGCTGCCATCACACGGGGCTTTGAGAGGTAGGTGACCTGGCCACCAGCCTATTGGGGAAAGGAACTTCTCCCCAGTTCTATCAGGGGCACTGGGATGACTGTAGAGTTTGGGGAGTGCTGGAGGACAAGTGCTGGGCAGGCAGTGTTCTCCCAGAAGATGCCCAAAACAGTGCTCCTGGAGTGGTCATCTTCATGTGACTTTTCTTAAACACACATGAGTGAGGACCTCAGAGACTTGCTCTTTAGAATGCCAGGGTATTTCCTAAGGAATCCCAGAAATAAGCAAAAGACTTTGATGGAGGAAATTATATCGATAGGGGTCAAGGGTTTGATAATTCTGGATATTAATGAAAATGTGACCTTATTATGCTCATAGCCTGAGGAGGTTTGGTGGTACTCAAATGTCTTATAATTTAGATGCTAAAACATGGTCATAAAAAGTACTTTCACTGAAGGAAAATCCTAGGCCAAATACACATCCAAACAGGTACAACAATGTTCAATAAAATTTTAGCATATATAATCCTCATTGAAAGAGGAATATGATGGGGCACCTGAGTGGCTCAGTCAGTTAAGCATCTGCCTTTGGCTCAAGTCATGATCCCGGAGTCCTGGGATCAAGTCCTGTGTCAGGCTCCCTGTTCATCCGAGTATCTGCTTCTCCCTCTGCCCTTCCCTCCCCTCTGCTCATGCTCTCTCTCACTCTCTCTCTCTTTCTTTCTCAAATATATAATAAAATCTTTAAAAAAAGAGAAAGGACTATGTTATCGCAAGTGCATAGAGCTAACATATCACATTAATACTGATACTTGCAAGATAATACAATTTAATACCTACTACTGATAGCTGTGGACATTGAACAAATGAAGAACCGCTGACCATGTAGGAGAGCAGGATTCAGTCCATCCAACACGTGTGAGAGACAACTTCATCTCTGTCTTTGCATGTAGTGCTTGAGAGGTGTGGGCTGTCAGGAAAGATCGATTATATTGACATAAACCATGTTCTGAGAAACTGAAAGTGTAAGAAAAAATATAACTAGACATTAAAGTGAATTATCATTTGTGCCTAATTACCCCGAGGCAGAAAGAAGAGTCAATATGTATTAACACCTTTGTTTCATGCTCTCTTGATTACACTTGTACTTGCCATGCTTGCAGCATGATCGTCTACTCACAACTTTATATGAATTAAAAGAAATAACGTGTACTATTATTGAAATGATATGTCCTACTGACAGTGGATTAAAAGCATCACTTCATAAGGAGAAACTTTATATAGCCATATTGTATATAATATGTGGTCGATAAAAAATTGATGTATCATATTAATATAGACTCAGCCTCTCCATAAATTTGACATTAATAAATTTTCCTATTTATATGCCTAGAGGCCAGAACAACAAAAAAAGGCAGTTAGGAAAAAAATAAGAACAGAATCTACAAATACCAATAAAAGTCACTTATTATTTGGGGCTTATAAATGTTTCTCTGTGTGGTTTTTAAATTTTAAGTTAAGATGTCAGCAAGTTAAAAGGTCATTAACCAAACCTTCAAAATACAAAAATGCTACTTTAATTTTTATTAAAAGTATAATTTGTACATAATAAAATACACAGATTTTAAAGTATACACTTGAGGAATTTTGAAACCACCCTATCAAAATACAAAATATTTTCAAAATCCCAGAAAATTCCCTCATGTTTCTTTCCAGCCAATTCCCTACCTGACGCAACCACTTACATTTTTATCACAATAGCTCAGTTTGCATAACTGTAAACCTTCAAATAAAGGGAACAGAGAGGATGTACTCTTTTGTGTATGGCTTTGCCTAATACTGTCTGTCAGATTCATTTTTCTTGTCTGTATCAACAACATACTCTTTAAAATATCAGTGAGTGGGATGCCATTGTATGAAAATACAATTTTTTTTCCCATCCATTCACGCATCGATGGACATTTGGGTTGTTACCAGTTTGCAGCTATGATGAGTAAAACCCCTGTGAGCATTCATGTGTGAGTCTTTTGGTGGACATATGTTTTCCCTTTTTGTGTGTGAATGCCAAGACATGGAATTGTTGAGACTGGATAGTAAGTGTATGTTTAACTTATTTATTCATTTATTTATTTATTTATTTATTTATGATTTTATGATTTTATGATTTTATGATTTTATTTATTTGACAGAGAGAAATACAGCCAGAGAAGGAACACAAGCAGGGGGAGTGAGAGAGGGAGAAGCAGGCTTCCCGCCGAGCAGGGAGCCCGATGTGGGACTCGATCCCGGGTGGACCATGACCTGAGCTGAAGGCAGTCGCTCAACCAACTGAGCCACCCAGGCGCCCCTATTCATTTATTTTTAATGATTTCATTCATTTATTCATTCATTGGAGAGATAGAGCATGAGCAGGGAAAGGGGCAGTGGGAGAAGGAGAAAATATCAAGAAGACTCCTTGCTAAGTGTGGAGCCTGACCTCGGGTCAATCCCACAACCCTGAGATCATGACCTGAGCTGAAACCAAGGGTCAGAGTCTTTTTTTTTTTTTTTTAAAGATTTTATTTATTTATTTGACAGAGAGAAACACAGCCAGAGAGGGAACACAAGCAGGGGGAGTGAGAGAGGGAAAAGCAGGCCTCCCGCCGAGCAGGGAGCCTGATGTGGGGCTCGATCCCGGGTCTCCAGGATCGTGACCTGAGCCGAAGGCAGTCGCTTAACCAACTGAGCCACCCAGGCGCCCCCAAGAGTCAGAGTCTTAACCAACTAAGCCACTCAGCCACCTTTGTATTTACCTTTATAAGAAACTGTCAAATAGTTTTCTGAAGTGGTGGAACCACTGTCCACTCCCACCAGCAGTGGATGGGAGTAGGGCTGCCCCACATCCCTGCCAGCAGGAGGGAGAAACGCTGCTATACTCACAAGAGAATGGAAGTCAGAAGCCGGGCTCAGAGTGAGGCACTGCCATTTGTTAGTTACTTAAACTCATTAAGTTTTAAAAAATATTTTAATTCCAGTATAGTTAATATACAGTGTTATATTAGTTTCAGGTGTACAATATAGTGATTGAATAATTCTATACCTTACTCTGTGCTCATCATAAGTGTACTCTTAGTCTCCTTCACCAGTTTCACCCATCCTCCCACCCACCTCCCCTAGGGTAACCAACAGTTTGTTCTCTATAATTGAGAATCAGTTTTTGGGTTCCCCCCCCTTTGTTAATTTGTTTTATTTCTTAAATTCTGCATATGAGTATTTCTCTTTTTCTAACTTAATTAACTTACCATTATACCCTCTAGATCCGTGTTGTTGCGTGTTGTTGCGAATGGCACGATTTCGTTCTTTTTTTATGTCTGAGTAAAATTTTATTTCCTGTGTGTGTGTGTGTGTATCACATATTCTTTGTCCATTCATCAGTCAATGGACAATTGTGTTGCTTATATACTTTGGCTATTTTAAATAAAGCTGCAGTAAACATAAGGATGCATGTATCTTTTCACATTAGTGTTTTATTCTTTGGGTAAATACCCAGTACTGGAATTACTATATCATATGGTAATTCTACTTTTAATTTTTTACATACTGTTTTCCAAAGTGGCTGAACCACTTTGCATTCTCACCAATAGACCACGAGTGTTCCTTTTGCTCCATATCCTTGCCAACACTGCTTCTTGTGTTTTTGATTTTATTATTCTGATAGGTGTGAGCTGATAGCTCATTGTGTTTTTGATTTGCATTTCCCTGATGATGAGTGATGTTGGGCATCTTTTCATTGCCTGATGCCATTTGTATATCTTCTTTGAAGAAATGTCTGCTCATGTCTTCTGCCCATTTTTTAATTGGATTATTTGTTTGCTTGGCTTTTTTTTTATGTCTTTAAAAGTTCTTTATATATTTTAGACACTAACCCTTTTTTGGAAATATCATTTGCAAATATTTTCTCCTATTCAGTAGGTTGTCTTTTAGTTTGGTTGATTGTTTATTTTGCTGTGCAGAACCTTTTTATTTTGATGTGGTCCCTATAGTTTATTTTTGGTTTTATTTCCCTTGCCTTAGGAGACATATCTAGAAAAATGTTGCTACTATGATTTCAGAAAAACTATTGCCTGTGCTCTTTTCTAGAATTTTTATGGTTTCAGATCTCACATTTAGGTCTCTCATCCATTTTGGATTTATTTTTGTGCATAGTATAAGAAAATGGTCCAGTCTCTTTCTTTTGAATGTAGCTGTCTAGTTTTCCCAACATAATTTGTTGAAGAGACCATCTTTTTTCCATTGCATATTCTTGCCTCCTTTGTCAAAGATCAATTGACTGCATAACTGTGGGTTTATGTCTCAGTTTTTTATTCTGTTCTTTTGATCTATATATCTATTTTTGGTGCCAGTACCATACTGTTTGGATTAATACAGTTTTGTAGTTTATCTTGAAATTCATAATTATGATGTCTCCAGCTTTGCTTTTCTTTTTCAAGATTACCTTGGCTATTTGGAGTCTTTTGTGGTTCTTTACTAATTTTAGGATTGTTTATTCTTGTCCTGTAAAAAATGCTGTTGGTAATAGGAATTGCATTAAATCATTAGATTGTTTGGGTAGTATGAAAATTTATCAATATTTGTTCTCCCAACCCATGAGCATAGAATATCTTTTCAATTGTTTATGTCATTATCAATTTCTCTCATCAGTGTTTTATTTTTCAGAGTACAAGTCTTTCACCTACTTGGTTGAGTTTATTCTTAGTTATTTTATTATTCTTGATGCAGTTGTAAATGGAGCTGTTTTCTTAATTTATCCTTCTGTTGCTTCATTATTAGTGTATAGAAATACAACAAATTTCTATATATTGATTTTGTATCCTGTGACCTTACTGATTTCTTTTGTCAGTTACAGTAGTCTTTTGGGTGGCCTTTGGAGTTTTCTATGTATAGTATCATGTCATCTGCAAATAATGAAAGTTTAACTTCTTCCTTACCAATTTGGATGTCTTTTGTTTCTTTTTCTTGTATGATTTCTGTGGCTAGGACTTCCAGTATTATGTTAAATGAAAGTAGTGAGAGTAGATGTCCTTATGTTGTTCCTGATCTTCAGGGAAAAGCTCTTTATTTTTCACCTTGAAGTATGATTTTAGTTGTGTATTTTTTATATGTAGCCTTTATTATGTTGAGGTATGTTCCCTCTAAACCTACTTTTTGAGGGTTTTTATCATGAATGGATGTGATAATGTGTGAAATACTTTTTCTTCATCTATTAAAATGATCACATGTTTTTTATACGTTCTCCTGATGATGTGATGTATCATATTGATTGATTTGTGAATATTGGTGCACTCTTGTATTCCAGGAATAAATCCCACTTGATCATGGTGAATGATCTTTTTAATGTATTGTTGAATTTAGTTTTCTAATATTTGTTGAAGATTTTTGCATCTATGTTTATCAGAGATATTAGCATGCAGTTATCATTTTTTTTTGGTGTCTTTATCTGGTTTTGGTATCAGGGTAATGCTGACCTCATAGAATGAATTTTGAAGCTTTCCTTCCTCTTCTTTTTTTTTTTTGAATAGTTTGAAAATAGATAGTAACTTTATTTTTAAATTTTTATATGAATTCACTTTAGTTAACATATAGTATGTTATTAGTTTCTGGGGTAGAATATAGTGATTCATCAGTTGCACATAACACCCAGTGCTCATTATATCAAGTACCCTCCTTGGTTCTCATCACCCATATGCCCCATCCCCTTATCCACCTCTCCTCCAGCATCCCTCAGTTTGTTTGCTATAGTTAAGAGGCTCTTATGGTTTGCCTCCCTCTCTGTTTTTATTTTATTTTATTTTTCCATCCCTTCCTCTATTTTCATCTGTTTTGTTTCTTAAATTCCACATCTGAGTGAAATCATGTAGTATTTTCTTTCTCTGACTTTTTTTGCTTAACATAATGTTCTATAGTTCCAACCATGTAATTTCAAATGACAAGATTTCATTCTTTTTGGTGGCTAAATAATATTTCATTATATATATTTTATATATATAATTATTATTTATTTATTTATTCATTCATCTGTTGATTATCTGGGATACTTCCTTTAAAATTTGGTAGAATTCACCTGTGAAGATGCCTGATCTTAGACTTTTGTTTGGTGGGAGTTTTTTTGATTACTGGTAATTGGGTCACTCAAATTTTCTATTTCTTCCTAATTTGGTTTTTGGAGGTTATATGTTTCTAGAAGTTTATTCATTTCGTCCAGGTTGTACAATTTTCAGGCATATAATTTTTAATAATATTCTCTTATAATGTTTTGTATTTCTATGGTATTGTTTGTTAGTACTCCTCTATCATCTGATTTTGTTTATTTGAGTCCTCTCTCTTTTTTTAATGAATCTGGCTAAAGGCTTATTGATCTTTTTATTTTTTAATTTATTTTTATTTTTTTAAGGAATTTTTAATTTTATTTGACAGAGAGAAACACATGTACAGAGGGAACACAAGCAGGGGGAGTGAGAAAGGGAGAGACAGGCCTCCCACCAAGCAAGGAGCCCAATGCAGGGGTCTATCCCGGTACTCCAGGATCATGACCTGAGCCAAAGGCAAACACTCAACAACTGAGCCACCCAGGCACCCCTTGTTAATCTTTTTAAAGAACCAGCTCCTGGTTTCACTGATCTGTTCTCTTACTTATATAGTTTTGATATTATTTATTTCTGTTCTAATCTTTATTATTTTCTTCCTTCTGCTGATTTTAGGTTTTGCTTGTTATTTTTCTGTCTCCTTTAGGTGTCAGGTTAGGTTGTTTGAGATTTTTCTTGCTTTTTGAGGTAAGCAAGTATTGCTATAAACCTCTCTCTTAGGACAGCTTTTGTTGCATCCCAGAGATTTTGGACTATTGTGTTTCTATTTTTATTTGTCTCCATGATTTCTTTATTTCCTCTTTGATGTCTTGGTTGGCTCATTCATTGTTTAGTAGTGTTTTATTTAACCTTCATATATTTATGTTCTTTCCAGATTTTTTCTTGTGGTTGATTTCTAGTTTCATAGAATTGTGGGTGGGAATAATGCATGATATGATGTCAGTATTTTTGAGACTTTGTAGTTTAACATGTGATCTATTCTAGAGAATGTTACATGTGCACTTGAGAAGAATGTATATTCTGCTGTTTTAAGATGAAATGTTCTGAATATGTCTGTGAGATCCATCTAGTCCAGTGTGTTACTGAAAGTCACTGTTTCCTCTTTAATTTTCTGTTTGGATGGTCTATCCATTGATTTCAGTGGGGTATTAAAATCCCCTACAATTATTATATTATTGTTAATTGCTTCCTTTGTGTTTGCTATTAGCTGCTTTATGTATTTGGGTGCTCCCATGTTGGGTGCATAAATATTTACAATTGTTATATCTTTTTGTTGGATTGTTCCTGTTATTATTATATAATGTCCTTCTTTGTCTCTTTTTAGTTTTTGTTTTAAAGTACATTTTGTCTGATATTTTGTCAGCTTTATTTCCATTTCTATTTGCAAGACAAATGCTTTTCTATCCCTTAACTTTCAATCTGCATGTGTGTTTAGGTCTGAAAAGTGTCTCTTAAAAACAGCATATAAATGGGTCTTGCTTTTTTATCCATTCTGTCACCCTATGTCTTGCCATTTTATTATTTTTTTATCATTGTTTTTGTGGTTCTGTTCCTTTATTCTCTTAGTGTCATTTCTGATGGTTTGCTGGCTATCTTTAGTGATATACTTGGATTTAACTTTCTTTAATTTTTTTTACACATCTATTACTGGTTTTTGATTTGTGGTTACCATTGGGCTTATATATAACATCATGTGCATATAGCAGTCTATTAAATTGATGGTTGCTTAAGTTTGAATCCATTCTTAAAACACTAAACTTTTATTCACCCCTCCCGCATTTAGGTGTATGGTGTCATGCTTTTATTTTATGAATCCCTTGAATGATTTTTATAATACACTTAATTTTTAGTGCTTTTGTGCTTCCTACTATTTTTTCTTTTGCTTATGGTCTTTCCTTTGCACTGAAAGAGTCCTCTTTAACATTTTTGGTAAGCCTGGTTTAATAGTGATGCATTCCTTTAACTTTATTTGTCTGGGAAACTCTTTATCTCTCCTTCTATTCTGAATGATAGCCTGGTTGGATACAATATTCTTGGTTGTGGATTTTTTTTCTTTCAGCACTTTGAATATATCATGCCATTCTCTTTTAGCCTGCAGAGTTTCCGCTGAAAAATCAGCTGATAGCCTGACAGAGTTTCCTTTGTATGTAATGGCTTTCTTTTGCTGGTTTAAAAATTCTTTCCTTATGACTACATTTTGCCATTTTAATTACTATATGTCTTGGTATGGACCACTTTGGGCTGATTTTGATGAGGACTTTATGTGCCTCCTGGATCTGGATTTCTATTTCCTTCACCAGATTTGGGAAGTTTTCAACTGTTGTTTCCTCAAATAAATTTTCTACCTCCTTTTCTCTTTATTCTGTTTCTAGGACCCCTATAAATCAAATGTTATTATGCTTGGTGTCACTGAGTTCCCTTAATCTATTTTTTTATCAGTGTTTTTCTTTCTCCTGTTCAACTTGATTGCTTTCCACCTTTCTGTTCTCTAGGTCACTGATCCATTCTTTTGCTTCTTCCTGTCCATTATTTATTCCCTATAATGTATTTTTAATTTTAGTTATTGAGTTCTTCATCTATGATTGGTTCTTTTCTATGTTTTATGTCTCTTTTTTGAGGGTCTCACTGTGGTCCTCCACTCTTTTCTCAAGTCCAGTGGGTATGTTTGTAGCCATTAGTTTAAATTCTCTATTATATGTATTACTTTTCTCTGTTTCATTTATTCTCTTGCTGTGATTTTATCCTATTCTTTCATTTGGGACATATTCATCTGTCTCTTCATTTTATCTTTCTCTATGCGTTTCTACATGTTAGGAACTATGTTTCCTGCTCTGGAATGTAATGGCTTAATGAAGAAGACCCGTAGTGCCCTACAGTGCAGTTCTCTGTTTACCAGAACCTAACAACCCAGAGGTGTCTCCTATGTGTGTTGCATTTGCCCTGCCATTGTGGCTGAGTCGCCTTTGCCTTCAGTCCAGTTGCCTGTGATGGCTCTCTTTGTGTGTCGGGGGTAGGGCCTGGTTCCTGTATTGTTAGTAGGTCAGTCTTGGGCTGCTTTGGGCTTGAGTTGAGTCAGACCAGGTGTTTACCAGAGATGCAGTAGCACCAAACCATAGGGTGCTTTCCCTGTGTTGTCCCCTAAGGAGCTTGCATTGGTTGCTGGGGCCTATAGTCAGACCAGCTGTTGGACCCAGCTCACTATTACGGCTGCAGGTGGATTGGCATATGTGGTTATTATCCCTTCTCCCCCAAGCAGGAATAATTTTAGGGTGGTGCTGGTTCCCGTTGGGGCTGCTTGCACACTGCCACACTTGTGTTGCTGGTTTGGATCACTTGTGCCGAGGATGGGTCTGCAAGAGGATGGACCCACAGGAGAACATGGGGGTGGGGTTGCTGTTAGCAAGCTAGGTAGAGCGTGTTCGTGTTGTACTGGTTCATGCAGGTGTCCATGTATCTAAGCTGGGGGACAAAGGAGGGATATGGTGCCTGCCAGCTCTTTTGTTCTTAGAGAAGTCTCCCAAAGATCCCTGCCCCTCTACCACATGCTCTGAGATTAGTAAACAAAACTCACTCCTGTCTATCCCAGGTACTTTTCAAACTGATGCTTCTGTGCAGTATTTCAGTGGGGCTGTCTGTTGTGCTATTTCTCTAAGGATGGGGTCTCAGTTTCTTGTTGCCCTCCCAGCTCTCCCAGAGCCAAGCCCACTGATTTTAAAGTTCCCCCCCAGGTGTTAAGTTCCACTTTGTAACAAGTCTTGAGGTGAGGCCCCTCTCATTTTCAAAGCCAAATATTATGGACATTCATCTTCCCAGTAAAGCTCCCCCATATCTGGTGTGCTTGGGGTGACTGGCATGGGGTTTCATTCTTCTCACCTTTCCACATTCTCTGCTCCACTCTTCCAGTTCTGTAGGATTCCTGACTGTCTTGAATTTTCCTACCCTTATTTAGCTGTGAAGAATCTGCTCTGCCAGTCTTCTGGTCACGTTCTGGGTTATTTACACTGATGTGGGTGTTTTCTAGGTATATCCTTGGGAGGAAGTGAGCCTAGGACCCTCTTTCTCCACCATCTTCTCCCTCATTATTTTTTAATTTTCTCAACTGTGATGTGAGAATTTTGCCTCTTTCACAGGTTGGTCCTGAGAATTAATATGATCTGTGGGAAGAAGCGCATGAACCGCACTTGACAACAGCCTCTTTCCCAAGGTTTCTCCTACACTTCTGGAATTGCATGGAGTTATACTAGGATCTAGTAAAATACCGAAATAGCAGAAAACAGGAGAATCGCAAGTGAATAATAATGGTTGGTTTATGTGGGAGATCTTTGATGAACGTGATAAACTCTGAGCAGTTGATAATGGACAGCTCTCTAGAATGAGCACCTCAGTTCAGTCACCAAACCTAGAATGGACTAGCATAGAGCAGCTTGAGGAAACCAAGGAGGCAAGTTCATTAGTGATAAAATGGTAAAGAAGATGATCTGGTAGAAGGCCAGGATAAGAGACATTATTCTAGAAATTCCCGACTAAGAACTTGGCCAGTGCTTCATGGAGACACAGAATGAAGGGAAGGTGCCAATTTTCCAAATGCCTACAGTGTCAGCCAGGACTTGGACAGGAAAATTGTGCTGTTTAATTCATGCACATTTCCTATAGGGTTTCTGTTTACACAAATGTGGGAAGGACTGGGGAGTTAAGGGCAGTAAATGTATATCCAGAAGGTTGGGAAGTAGTCACTGAAGATCTCAGCCAGAAGCATCAAGGTGGCTGCCAGGAAGACCCTGGGAGAGTTCTCACTAATGAATTCTCACTGCAGTGGTCTGGTGGGCTCAGGGAAGTCCAGGAAGCCTTACTCAACCTGTAGCTGCCCATGTGTACGGCCACCATCAGCCCCAGGAACACTGGTCTACCTCACTATCTCTCTGCTTCTTCTCAGGAACCTTCTAGAGTGAAACAAGGCTTTCAGCTTCTCCTCTGCCACATGGAAGGACAGCACACCCACTGAGCACCAGGCACTTGAAATATGCTGTATTTTCATGCAGTCCACGTGACAGAGGCATGTTTATTGTATATACTTTTCTGAGATGTAAAGAAGTGAAGCTATGAGCCCAAACCAGGGCTAGATTTTTAAAAAATATTTTATTTATTCATTTGAGAGAGAGAGTGAGCACAAGCAGGGGGAAAGGCAGAGGAGAGGGAGAAGCAGACTCTCTGCTGAGCTGGGAGCCTGATGTAGGGCTCTATCCCAGGACCTGGAGATCATGACCCAAGCTGAAGGCAGATGCTTAACCATCTGAGCCACCCAGGTGTTCCAGGGCTAATTTTCAACCCAAGTCCCTCTGACTCCTGAGCCTTGCTAGTTCATGCCTATATATTTGTTATGATTTGCCAAAATATTGGCGCTATGTTAACTGTAAGTAAATAGTGAGTGGTTAATTTAATAGTGTGACATTTTTTCTTCACTAAACTTTCTGTTATCTTTATGAAGTTTCCATGAAAAAGTATCTCTGTGTAGCATTGAGAAGAATTCCTGGAGCTGGAGGATCCAGCTGACATTATGACCGGTACCTTAGTAACTTTACACATGAGGCTAATTATAGAGACTGACTATCTTTCTACCCTTTCCCCTTTTTTTTAAACATAGCTTTTCTTTTTGACTATTTAATTTGTATATATATCTTATTAAGTTCCTCAAGGTCAAAGATTCTTTCTTGTTGTTCTAGCACATTAGATTTTTGTAAATGTATGTCCAGTTTGTGTCTTTGCTGAATTTCACACAATTTTTATGTTCAAGCTATAAGAAAACTCCTGCATAAATATGTTGTGTTTTATTAAAAACAGGCTATGAAAAAAAACAGGCTGTGAAAATACTAAAGTTTGAAGTAATTTGTGCCATTCTATTTTATTTTTAAATGACTATGGTTTAATATTATACATTTAACAAATTTCAACCTAAGTACAAAAATAAAAACAAATTATCTTCAATTATGAATATAGATTTTTGTTCAGAAAATAGACACCAGACTACTATATGGCATACGAATAGTAGAGCTTTTTAATTTTACGTTAAGAATCATTCTTCAGAAAAGTTGCAAAGGAAGCATGAGTAAAAGTATCGCATTTTAGTATGTTGCTTATTCGAGTAAATATTCTGACTGGAAGGTGAATCTCAGAAGAACTCATGATTTGCTTGGAATTTTCTGTTTGAGCTCTGTAATGAAAGGGTATGAAGAGCTGAGTTTCTCTTTGGAGGGGCTGAATAGAGAGGAGAGTGTCAGCAGAAGCTAAATGGAGGGAACTGTATGAAATGGATCAGCTTATGGATGAATAATAGGACACAGGTGTAATTAAAGTCTGTAATTAAAGTGTTGGGGAAATGTATCTGGAAGGGCTTTTCCTGTTGAAATTTAAGCATCTTTGCTTTTTAAAAAAAATATTTTATTTATTTATTTGACAGAGAGAAACACAGACAGAGAGGGAACACAAGCAGGGAAAATGAGAGAGGGATAAGCAGGCTTCCCACGGAGCAGGGAGCCCGATGTGGGGCTCAATCCCAAGACTCCGGGATCATGACCTGAGCCGAAGGCAGTCGCTTAATGGCTGAGCCACCCAGGCTCCCCTGAAATTTAAGCCTCTTTTTTTAAAAAAAAGATTTTATTTATTCATTTGACAGAGAGAAACACAGCTAGAGAGGGAACACAAGCAGGGGGAGTGAGAGAGGGAGAAGCAGGCCTCCTGTGGAGCAGGGAGCCCGATGTGGGGCTTGATCCCGGGACTCCAGGATCATGACCTGAGCTGAAGGCAGTCGCTCAACCAACTGAGCCACCCAAGCGCCCCTTAAACATTTTATGAAGTGTTCTGAAAATGCTAATTCTTGGATGTCAAAGAGCTATCCCAGAAGATGAATAAGACAACCAGTTGAAAGTTAGAAAAGGGAGATACATTTTTAGAATCACATGCGGTCATGCACATGTATACACACACATACACACTATTAGTGATGCCTTATGGAGTACTTTTTATGGGTACACATACATTAAGATAAAGTTATTCATAAAATAACTCTAATACTCACAAACAACTCTGAAAGACTTGTACCAGTTTATGGTTGAAGTGACTGAAACCAAGTAGTTCCCAAATTCACACAGGTAGTGCAGAGCTGAGATTTGAGCCCATGCTGTCCACATGGTGAAGGAGCTGATGCATATCAGTTTGGCTGAGCTGAATAGCATGCCCCAGACTTGCTGATCTCCTGGGTTTCCAGTTAGTCTGGCCTAGAAGGGAGGAGGCACACTCACACCTCCTTCTGGGTAATCCATCAAACACTCCTTGGTGCTGCTTGCTCTGAAGGGATTTGCAGGTGTATCTAGAGTCTTTCATCAATTAGCTTTGAGTTAATCAAAAGGGAGATTATCTTGGGTGGGCTGACCTATGCAGATGGAAGCCCTGTTTGGAGGAGGTAGGCTCTTCCTAGAGTCAGAGATTCCAGGGTCAGCGTGTGCTTGGGGGCTTCCAGACTGCCCTTATGTTTCCTTGCCACCTGTCTGCATGTGGACTGAAATCTTCAGCTCATGCTCATGAGGTTCAGCCTCTTGGTAATTTCTCTTCCTGACTGCCTGTCCTGTGGACTTCAGGCTTCTTAGCCAGTCCCTGTAAGTGTGTAAGTCAATTCTTCCTTGGGGTGAACTAGCTCAACCACCCACCTGTATTTCTGTGATAGTATTCCTTTAAATCTTGCTCCAAATGCTATTGTCTTCATTTTATATGGTACCACATATTTTTCATCTTTATGCTAGTCAGAAACAAGATAATTTATTTTTCATGTACAAAGTATGTTCAAGAATGGAATGTCTTCTGTAGTGAGCTTCATCATGACTCATCTATCTCTATGAAAACTGCTCAGTTTTTCCATAGGGCTTGGGAAATATTCTAAATATTGAATCCAGAAATGAATCCTCAACTATATGGTCAACTAATACTTGACAAAGCAGAAAAGAAATCCAATGGAAAAAAGACAGTCTCTTCAAGAAATGATGTTGGGAAAATGGACAACCATGCAGAAGAATGAAATTGGACCACTTTCTTACACCATACACAAAAATAAATTCAAAAGAGAAGAAAGATCTAAATGTGAGACAGGAATCCTTCAAAATCCTGGAGGAGAACATAGGCAGCAACACCAGTCAGAATGGCTAAAATGAACAATTGAAGGAAAAAAAAAAACAGATATTGGCAAGGATATGGAGAAAGGGGAACCCTCTTATACTATTGGGAATGCAAACTGGTACAGCCACTCTGGGAAAAACTGTATGGAGATTCCTCAAAAAGTAAAAAATTGGACAGCTACATATAGAAGAATGAAACTAGACCATTTTCTTACACCACATACAAAGGCAAATGGATGAAAGACCTCAACATGAGGCAGGAATCCATCAAAATCCTGGAAAAGAACATAGGCAGTAACCTCTTTGACGTCGGCCACAGCAACTTCTTTCAAGACATGTCTCCAAAGGCAAAGGAGACAAAAGCGAAAATGAACTTCTGGGACTTCATCAAAATAAAAAGCTTCTGTACAGCAAAGGAAACAGTCAACAAAACAAAGAGGCAATCCACAGAATGGGAGAAGATATTTGCAAATGACACTACAGACAAAGGGCTGGTATCCAAGATCTATAAGTAACTACTCAAACTCAACATCCAAAAAGAAGATGAACACATCAGAAAATGGGCAGGAGACATGAAGAGGCACTTCTCCATAGAAGATATACAAATGGCTAACAGACACATGAAAAAATGTTCAGCGTCACTAGCTATCAGGGAAATTCAAATCAAAACCACACTGAGATACCACCTTACACCAGTCAGAATGGCCAAAATTAACAAGACAGGAAACAACAAGTGTTGGAGAGGCTGAGGAGAAAGGGGAACCCTCTTACACTGTTGGTGGGAATGTAAACTGGTGCAGCCGCTTTGGAAAACAGTGTGGAGATGCCTTAAAAAATTAAAAATAGAGCTACCCTATGACCCTGCAATTGCACTACTGGACATTTACCCCAAAGATCCAGATGTAGTGAAAAGAAGGGCCATATGTAACCCAATGTTCATCGCAGCAATGGCCACAATCGCCAAACTGTGGAAAGAGCCAAGGTGCCCTTCAACAGATGAATGGATAAAGAAGATGTGGTCCATATATACAATGGAATACTACGCCTCCATCAGAAAGGATTAATATCCAACTTTCATAGCAACATGGACTGGATTGGAAGAGATTATGCTGAGTGAAATAAGCCAAGTAGAGAAAGTGAAGTATCACATGGTTTCACTTACTTGCGGTGCATAAGGGGTAATGTAGAGGACAGTAGGAGAAGGAAAGTAAATGGGAAGTAGAGTAATTCAGGGAGAGAAATGAAACAAGAGAGACTTTGGACACAGAAACAAACTGAGGGACTTGGAGGGAAGGGGATGGGAGGATGGGAGAGCCTGGTGGTGGGTACTGAGGGCACGTATTGCATGGAGCACTGGGTGTGGGGAATGGGGAATGAATCTTGGAACACTGGAAAAAAATTAATAACAATAAAAATAAATAAATACATTTAAAAAAAAAGTAAAAAATTGAGCTACCCTATGACCCAGAAATTGCACTCCTGGTTATTTACCCAAAGGATACAAACATAGTGATTCGAAGGGACATATGCACCCAAATGTTTATAGCAGCAATGTCCACAACGTCCACAATAGCCAAACTATGGAAAGAACTCAGATGTCCATTGACATATGAATGGATAAAGAAGATATGGTGTGTGTGTGCACACACATATATGTATACACATATGTATATATAAAATCTGTGCGCGTGTGTGTATATATATATTATGTGTGAGTATATATACATATATAAAATGTGGTATGCATATATATATATATATATATATATATAGTATATATATAAAATGTGTTGTATCTACAATGGAATGTTACTTAGCCAAAAGAATGAAATTTTGCCATGCAATGATGTGGATGCCACTACTGGGTATTATGCTAAGTGAAATTCATCAGTCAGAAAAAGACAAATAGCATATGATTTCACTCATATGTGGAATTTAAGAAACAAAATAGATGAACATAGGGGAAGGGAAGGAAAAATGAAATAGGATAAAAACAGAGAGGGAGGCAAACCATAAGAGACTCTTAACCCTGGGAAACCAACTGAAGGTCGCTGGAGAGGAGGGGCATAGGGGTGGGGTAACTCGGGATGGGCATTAAGGAGGGCACTTGATGTAATGAACACTGGGTATTAACTGATGAATCACTAAATTCTACTCCCAAATTAATAATACATTATGTTAACTAATTTGAATTTAAATAAAACAAAAATGAAATAAAGGGGCCAAATAGAGGGAAAAAACTACAAGGTTTCTCTTATGAGTCAGCACTGAATTCTATTGGGCTTGGCTCTAAATTTGAAAACTGACAGCATGTTTTATTTCTAAGCCTTAGCGACATTTTATATTGGTAATCTCATTGAACATTGTGCACTTTTCTTAAAAGTTTTAATAAACAACCAGGAACAAATTGTACCTCATGAGCATTGAATGACACAGTAAGCATGTCCTGACTCAGCAAAAGTGCCTTGGTTTTTTTTGGAAAGGCAAGCATTTGGCTATAATACAACTCAGTGAATGGTGCAGATAATTCAAAGTCAGGAGTAGAGCTGGTTCTATGCGTCAGTAAGCAGCAAGATACTTGGTGATACCTCTGACAGCGTCTTGAAGAAATGTAAATCTTTTGTCAATATCCTAACATTGCTGCACTTCTGAGCTTGATGCACTAACAAACCCCATATTTGCAGTTTGGCTGGATGTGCCTCAATATCTAGAGGTTTCTGGAATATTTAATGTGATAATATTAAAATAATCTACTTTTGAGAGCATGTTGGAGGAAGCAGTTGGCCAAGAGCCTTGAGTGTTCTGCACGTTCTTGCTGAGTGTGCCGGGCTGCAAGACTTATCTGTCTCCATATCTAGAGCTAGTCATTTAGGAGGTGAAATTCACTGCTTACTCCCCGAGGATGGGGAATTGACTTGTTTGCTGCTTGTTGAAATCTTTGCTATTTGTTCAAGAAGTACTGGGCCTTTGGTTTCCTTCCAGTAAAGCAAGCACTATTTGAAGGATTTGTCTAGGCCAGCTGTCACCTATATGGGACACAGGGAATGGAGAACCAATGAGAAATGGAAGCTCTGGTTACTGCTTTAGTCTCGAGCAATAAAGTCCTTTGTCTTTAGCCAGAGTCCTGTGCCTTTGCTAGCTTGCATTAAATAGTAACAGGTTAGCTTATTGCTTTTAAGTAGGGTAAAATCTCAGACTCCTCAAATTTTTATTAAGTGATTTGCTTAGCAAAATTTGTTTAGAACCGTGATAATGCTGTTTTTCTGTAGCAGTCAATGTTGACCCTATTAAAGACCCCTACACTCAAAAATTTGTGAAGCACTTACTGTTCTGGATGGGGCTCATCCAGTTTCAAGAACTGTCCTGAAAACTTTATGGTAGTGTAAATTAGGTATTTCATTGGGCTATGTGAGGTGGAAAATTAAGTGTTAACTGAAAGTTCCATGTTTTTTTCACATGAACGAGAAACCTCGGGTTCACTGCTTACACCTGATGAGGTGCTCTGAGGTCACTAAAGTTCCAGACCCCTGACTGTGTTTGTTACCATGCTCTGTCCCTCACAGCCCCACTTTCTCCTCAAACCTCTGACACCTTGTCCCACTACTCACCCTTTGCTTCCTACTTCACTTGGAATGAGGAGGAGGGGAAGACGGAGGAAGAAGAAGTATCTATGTCAGAAACAGAAAAAAGAAAAAACCTCAGAAATATCAAAAATACCTCCCCAAACTCTGCTTATATCTCTATAGCTAGAACTGAGAGTCTTGTTGTCATAAACAAAATTGGGGATTTTGCCAGTAAGAAGAATGAATAATGATTAGGTAATGAGTAGCATCTTCAGAAATATTAGTATCAATGTGACCTTTGAAGCTACCCTTACATAAATGTTATTATTTGCTTTATGTAGATGTGAAATAAGAGGGTTCACTTGCCCAAGGTCACTCTGGTGAATTGCAGGCCTAATACTGAACTGTAGTCTCTCTTGTTCCATCCTGGTATTGCTAGTAATCATATACAATTCTTAATGGCCATAGAATATTCGTAGAATATTGGTAGGTAGATAGAATATTGGTAAAACATTATGGTAGGTTCTATGGGTAGATATATTTTCTTCTTGCCATTGAGAAGTTTATATTGTAATAGGCATGGTAAGATATAAACACATGAAAGGAAGGCAAGGGCAGACTCTAGAAGTTCATGTTGTCAGAGTTCAGAGGAAAGGCTGTCTGGTTGGTCTGAGAAGGCTTCAGAGAAGAGGGTGATCTGCTCTTGGTCTAGGAGAACAGGTCCACATTCTGTGAAATGGGGTGGCATTAAGAGGGCAAGAAATGGTCTGTGTCTTGGTAGTAATGATGACATGTCCTTTCTTGGGACAGATTCTGAGAAATAATGCTGAGGAGATTAGTTAAAATTTTAATGCATCTTGACAAAAATGAGACAAATAATTTTAATAAGCATGCTGTTGGTAGCTTTGCCAGTCGAATGTGGATGAATATGAATTTATAATCCTCTCATCTCATTAATGAATAGAAAAGTATTCAGCTGGTGAGCTGGGAGGTGTGGAAGCCCCTGAAAGCAGGGACCATGCTCTCTGTATGGAAGTTAATCTCCTTCCTGGGCATCTGGCATGTTGGGTAGGTCAAGGTTGAGTGCATCAAGCTTCAGAAACCACAACACACACAATAACTTTTTAGTAGCAGCTGATTTCTTAATTTTTTTTTTTTGCTATTTTTGTAATTATTGTTTGTTGTATAGGCAAGCCCAGCTGCTACTATTGACTTGTGGTGGCTGCATGAGACAGAAGGAACCATCCGTGGGCTGGTCTGATGGCACCAGCCATCTGTGGTAGAGGTGTACTAATCCAGTAGGCATCCAAACATTGCAGTCCAGCGTACCAGCCCTCAGTTCTTGCTGAAGAAAAAAGCAAGAGTTCTTCAGGCTGATAGGAACAATTCCTATTTTACTGCACACACATGGACAGGTGCAGGATGTCTAGCTTTTGACATGATTGGGTGGTACGAATGTCTGAAAGAAGACCCCAAGGTTATCTCTCACTACCTTGTTCTGTTCTTTGGTGAATTGGAGGCCATCCTAGGAGTCCTCTATGCATCCTTTGACCAGGTCCTTCTGTGGCAGGAGGTGCAGGAGAAGAGAGGTGTGCTCCCTGCAGGCAGGCTCTGCATGAAGGAGCCTGGGGAGCTGGGCGTCAGATCTTCAGGGGCCGGCAAGGTGCATTCACTCATGCTGTCTGGAAGTGGTGGGAAGCGCAGCCTCCCCCAGCGCCCTGCTGTGATTCTCAGCATAGCTGTTGGTCTGACTGTGCCTTGGGCTGTTGCCCAGGTGAGACCATTATTGTCCTTGTTGCGTGTTCCTTGGTGGAGTGACTGTATTTCAAAGGACTAGTCGCAGAACAGATACTCACTTATGAGAATACCACCCGGGTGGCACTTCCCTTACCAGCACCTCAGGGAATATGGGACAGACAGGGAGGTGCTCACAGTCCTTACCAGTAATTGTTACATAGGATTGTGAAAAAGTTAAATTAACTTCAGTTAACGGGAGCGTTTAGTCTGTGGATGGTATCTGGGAGCTGAACACACTCCTCCCCTCTGAGGGCCCAGCTGGAATGTCCTTTACATTACGCAGAGTGCCGAAGAAGTGGGCTACCTTGCTCTTCTGGCTCTCCACCTCTCCTCGGCCTCATGTCCTCTACCCCTGCTCCCTGACCAGTCTTGCTCTGGGCTCACGTCCCAGCTCACTCACAGTCCTCCTCCTGCTGACTGCACCTCTGTGCTCTCAACTTTGTGCTGGGATTCTTGGCTTACTCTGGTGGCCACTTTCAGGTACAAAAGCATCTTGAAGTCGTATGCTGGGAAATGCTCCTGTCAGAGCCACCACCATCTCTCTTCTTTATTGGAAGGCAGCAGGTGGCTTACATTCTGCAAGACCTGCTTTTTTTGCTGACTTGGCACAGAGAAGACTCCAATTCCTAGGCCTGTGGTTGATTCTAGACAATGTAGTAACAGCAGGAGTGACATAGGGATCTCCCAGGGTGAGGTGCTAGAGAGCTTGTCTGAGTGTTATAGGTTATTCTTTTCCCTACTGCAGCAACACAGGTGCCACATGTTGACAGAGATGCAGCCTGGATCCTGAGGGACACATGGAGAGATGCCCTAGAGTACCTCAGTGTTGTGTAGGTAGGAAGGAAACTTCATCACTGAGCTGTTGGATCACTGAGATTTGGGTCTATTTGTTACTGATGCTGAGGCCAGCTGATTCTTACTAATTCTTACTAATTTAGAAGTCATTCATGAATGTTTTCTCAAGTGACATGCTCGTGAATCCTGCTATGCTTCCCCAGGGATGTAGTCATAAGGTGGATGTGAAGTCTATTTCTTGGCCACATGTTCCTAGAAAATGCTAGAAATTTGTTCTAGGAAAAGGAGATTGTTCAGAAATAGAGTTGGTAAGTGAAAGAGTTTCTTTCTACCTGGAAAACTTCCCAAATGAGGAAAGGAAAATAATTCAAACTCACAGAGTCAGAGGTTGGGAAGAGGAGAATGAATGGAATCCACACGGATTTCAGAACACAGGGCCCTATATGCTAAGAGAGGGAGAAGCAAGAGAAGGCTAAATGCAAAGCAGCACAACAAACCCATGGATTCCTCCATGGCTCCATTTGTCAAGGGACGCTTGCGAACCTCAGTTCCCCTCAGATTCTCATTACATGCTTAGTAAACAGGGTCAAAAGCTGTAGGAAAGAGGAAAAGAAAAGGCAGAGTAGAGGAGTGTCAGCAACACAACCGTCAGCACAGAGACCCCTTGGGGTGCATCTTCAGGGTTGACGGCCCACTGTATGAACACCCAGACCAGAAGTGCAGCCTCTCATGAACGTGTTAGGACCATTGCACTCCACGTGATAGCTGCGGAGGACTTCCCAAAGCTTCCATCTAACATTTTCATTCTGCAGATGGAAAGAGGTGAGCCAAATGTGCAGTTATAGTCAGGAAGGGATGGGCACAGAGATGGCGTGGCCCCTGGTCAGGGCACCTTTTCAATCTAGACCCTTTTGATTTCTGAGCATGACATCTATGCTCTGGCAAATCACTTTCTTCCTGGAATTGCAGGCCTGATCGGTACAGCACAGGTTCTGAGCAGGTAAGAACCTTAGCTTTTCTGGTCCAGTGGAGACTTTCGCCTTAGCTAAGACAATCTGGGTATTCCTCCCTCTCATTTCAGAGTCCCAGTGAAAATGTGGACTTTGTTTATTTATGCTTTGTTAGTCCCATCACTGACTTCTGGGACCAAATAATGATTATTTTTGATCTGGGAACTTCATTTGTTGATTGTGAAATTTGAGAGAGCAGGGCTGATAAAACAATACTAAGTAAGTCCTCCAGTGCCTATCACCAGGGCTGCAGGGGGTGACAGTCATTACTCTGGTTCAACCTACAGAACTATGACTGATTTACTAATACATCTGCAGGAGCATAGTTTATGCATAATGACAAAGTAACAAGAACCTCAAGGGGTAAATATTTTATGTAACAAATTAAGTGTGCAAGTTTCAGTCATGAATGTTAATTAGAATTCAAAAATGTGAGATCGCCCCTAAGAGTTCAGTAAGCACCTCTACTCTCCCTGCTGTTCCCTGGGCATGCCCTCCTCTGGCAGTGACATGCTACCGAAGGCCAGGCCTTTTCTTGCAGTACCAACCATGTTAAAGAAACCTCTCTGGCTGCATTGGCCCAGAAACATTGGGAAGCAGAACTTCTCATGAACATGAAGTTCTGTGGGGCCATGAAAGGTAGGCAGAATTGTCCCCTCAAAATGTCTGTGTTTTGTGACCTGTGACTACGTTATTTTACGTGGCAAAAGGAATTTTGCTGATGCCATTAGGGTCAGGGTTTTGAGATGCATTATCCTGGATTACTGGGGTGAGACCAGTGTAATTCATGAGGGTCCTTCAAAGTGAAAAAGGGGAGACAGAAGAGGTCAGGATGGTGCAGCATGAGAAGGACTCAAACTGCTGTTGATGGCTTCTTGAAGATGGAGGAAGGGGCCATGAGCCAAGGAATGCGGGTGGCCTCTGGAGGCTGGAGAAGACGAGAATGCGGATTCTCCCCATGAGAATCCAGAAAGGATGTGGACCGGCAGACAATTGGATTTCACCCAGTGAGACCCATACAGGACCAGTGGCTCTGTGGGACATGTCCTTTGTCCTTGTCTAAAGTGATGACCCTTATCCCCATCACTTTCTGTCCTGGTTTTATTTTCATCATAGGAGTTCTCGCCATCTGAAACATTCATGTTCATTTTGTTTCTTGCTTGCTTATTTTCATCCTCACTTTCCTAGAATACAAACTCTATGAGTATGGGGGTCCACCCTTGGTTGGCATTTTGAACATGATAATCTATCATGCTTCTTCCCAAGCAGATGGATCAATTATCAGCATTTAACAGATCCAGTGAAAGTGAGTAATGAAATGAAATGAAATGAAATGAAATGAATGAAATGAAATGAAACCCTCCTGTTTCATTTGTTCCCCATCTGCAGGCTTGTCTCTGTAGCTCCCCTATAAGATCTAAGTTTCCCCCCAGGAGCTTCCAGAAAAAGCACTGAGCCCAGGGAAGGTTCTCCTTTCTAGGTCATCCACCAAGTAAGCTATCTAGTTCCTGTTGGAGGGAAATGAGGGAGGGATCAGGGACAGGCCCAGAGTGTCCTCTTACAGAGGACTCCCTACATAGAGACGGAGGTCCAGGGGAGTGGAGGTTCCAGATTAACTTCAACCTCGAGCCCTTGTGCATTTTATGCATCTCCAGTGCCTAAAACCACTCCTGTCATGTGGGAGGCACTCAATAAACAGGGTTCAAGGACTAATTAATAAATGTATATTTCATTTCATCTTCAGAACAACTCTGAAAAAAGTGTTTTGTGTCTACTGGAGAGCCTGAGGTAAATCTCCCAAGCTTGGGTAATTACTAAGTGGCAGTGCTGGGATTCAAGTCCAATTCAGCCTTCCTCTGCAGCCTGTCACGCTGCCTCCCAGTGCAGCCCTATATCAGAAAGAGGCGACCACCTGAGAGGTGTGGCGAAGTCTTGTTGGCTGGGATCTGCTCAGGAGGCTACAGTTGAGCTTTCTGGGCAACTGGGAGTGCCGGTTTCCATAAGGGGGTAACCCTGCCATTTCAGACTGTGGGATGTGCCTGCTGAGGGCCAGATGCCCTTAATGGGGGTGCAAATGTGTGAACGTGCTCTCAGCAGGTTCGTAACACTGAAAGGATATTGAGGAGGATTTTTGTCTTTTCCTTGACCTCATAAAATTTCTCTGAGGGACTCAAGCCTTTCATAGCTACTGTTATAGCATTGTCCCCTAAATTCCTGGGAAGGAGGTGGGGGAGAGCACTGACTTGTATTAGAAAGGAGCAGGTGGAGAGAAGTACTGACAGTCCTCAGCATTTTGAGGACTAAACCTGTGGCTGACATTTTTGAGTTTGTGGACTGAGCACATTTTATTTTCTGGCTTCCCAGGAGTATTTGCATTTACCCTATAACTTGATTGTAGAGAATGCTTTGGAGAACATGCTTAGGGCTGTGACCAGCAGGAACCTTGTGTTCTGAGGAATTTCATAAACTAAGGGGAATTACCAGTTCAGCAAAATTATAGCAGGAGTGTTCCATAAAAATGTTTTCATGCACACACCCTCTCTCCTGTGTCAGCACCCACCACCCACCTTGTGGACCCTCCATAGGTACTGGATACCAAAGTTAGCAGGTGGTCCGCTGTACGTTTTAGCCGCCTCTAAGACTGCACTTCCTGGTCACACCACATAAGTCTTTAATAAATCACTAGTACCTTCATATTCCAACATGGAAGAGGGAGATTTTGTCAGCATTCTTTCTTCATTCCAGTCTTAGCCAGTGAGCACCCATGCCTTCCTTCACTTTCCTTTTTTTTTTTTTTTTAAAGATTTTATTTACTTATTTCACAGAGAGAGAGGCAGGCAGAGAGAGAGGAGGAAGCAGGCTCCACGTCAAGCAGAGAGCCCGACACGGGCCTCCATCCCAAGATCATGACCTGAGCGGAAGGAAGAGGCTTTAACCCACTGAGCCACCCAGGCATGCCACTTTCCTTCTTATAAACTCTTGTTCCGGCTCATTTTCCCTTCTCACCATGAAGTTTAATAGTCTCAATCAACTTTTATTTTGCATTTTATGTGGTTGCTACTAAATCTCATGCTGTCATTTTAATGATGCGCTTTTACACCTATTCCATTCCTTCTCAGCTCTGTGGCATGGGGACCTGGCATCGGGATCTTTTCTGAAAGATGGTGATTCTCCCCAGCAGTACTTCCTGTTGCACCACACTGGGATGTTGGTTTTGAGGAGTTTCAGGGTTAAATACATAGAGGTCCTCCTACTGTGATCTACTGAGGTTCCCATTCTCCATAGACCCTGAAGGCACAAAACTCTATTTTTTTTTAAAGATTTTATTCATTTATTTGACAGAGAGAAACACAGCCAGAGAGGGAACACAAGCAGGGGGAAAGAGAGAGGGAGAAGCAGGCTTCCCGCCGAGCAGGGAGCCTGATGTGGGGCTTGATCCCAGGTCTCCGGGATCATGACCTGAGCCGAAGGCAGTTGCTTAACCAACTGAACCACGCAGGCGCCCCTCAAAACTCTATTTTTGAAACCTGTTCCAGTTCATGATGATATCGATCTCCTTGAACTCAAACCAGAGTCTGGGCCATTCACTTGACACTTTATGGTATCCATCCTGTGTGTGTGTTTTGAATCTCATGTATGAACCCTCTGCATGCACGAGGACTTCACATTCTGTCTTGAGAGGGTCTGCCACTTACACTTAAAACACTTCTTGCACCTCACGGAGCGGTCAGCCCTCAGAAGTTCGTCGGTACACACTGTCCTGTCTGAGTGCAGTGAGTCTTGTTGCTTATTGTGGTTCTCTCTTAGGCCTTCACTGTATAATTAAAAGGAGAAGCATATCTACCAGAAAGAGTTCCCATTGACTGCAATCAGTAGGGCAGCTGGCCTGGTTAGCTGATCTGATCACCAATCACGCTACTAGTCACCCTTGAATGTTTTAGATCTACTTCAGAATCTGAAGGGATATTTGATTCAGGACTTTAGACAAACCACTCAAGTATTTTTCAACAATCATTAATCCATAGTTTGTAATTAACTATATAGTTTTTTAATGATATACTCAGGGATAGAGCTCATTATAGTAATATACAAGGATAGTTAACTTTAATGTGCCCTGGTGTCGAGACTCATCCTTTCAAATTAAATTACTTATAAGCTACATAGCCAGGGAGGTGTTAGGCAGTTAGTATTTTGATATGTATTTTTGCTCGTTGCTCTGAGTGTCTCCATGGGGCCTATGCTGGTCTGTAGCAATTCATGGGACAGCCATTTCCTTATCTTTGGGTTTATATTAAGATTACATATCTCACAAAGAATATTATTGGCAGGTTCCTCGTGAAATGCCTAGTGAGATCTATTTCTTTACTGTGGAATTTCTTAGAGCCTCTAATACTGTAATATGCTATACCAGGGCTTGTGCAGAGTGGGAGAGAGCTGAGCTGCCAGCCGATTAAAACAAGCCAAAATGAAAGTAACAGTCCTTTACCACAATGGCCCAAGCAAGAGGCCAAACCAGAGATGGTATAGCCCACAGTCCGACCCAAAACTGACACAGAGGATCTTGGTCAGGTGTTGGACTTGCATGTGTGATGGCCTTCTGAGAGGGCACACAATGGGGCATTTCTCAGACATAATCAACTACAGTTTTTTGCTTGTGGCTGGTATTCTGATTACAGAAATAGCAGTTTCTCTACCTGAAATTGTTCAAAGCCTAGTCTTTATGGAACATTTTCCCCCCCAAATGCAGAGATTTCATCACTAGCATTTCTTTTGATCTAGCTAAAAATTCACACAGCCGTGTCTTTCCTGCAGCACTTATGTGTTTTTCTAAAGACAACTGCAAAATGCTATATCTGGTGGGAGCCCTCTGTAGGTCAGCTAGGTCAGCTCCGATCAGAGGGATTTTTATAGGACATCCTGAATTTGCCGCAAGAAAGTTTCTGCCGAGAGTGATGCGTGGCTGACCCCCCACCTGAAGTTTCCTGATGATGCTACAGCACCTGTGCCAAGTGGTACCTCATGCTGTGCTTTTCTCCCCTACGCAGAGGGTGGTGTGCGTGGGCGAGCAGCTCTTGATCATCCAGGACTTGGGAGGGAGGGAGTGCCAGCTAACACAGTGGCTTGGGTTTGGTGATTCAGTAGATTTAATGGCGACGTTTCATTTCACCACTTTCACATGAAAGTTTGTGTGTACTCTCTAGCCTTGGGTTGTCATTCCAATTGTAGCAAGGTGCCAGATCTCCTACCGCACTGGCTTAGTTCCCTCAAAAGCAGTAGGCTATGGGAGATAAAAGCCTATCTGGTTGTTTATGAAAGGCCTTCATTCTTGGAAGGTCTTCTTGTCTATACACTTCAATACAAGATCGTAAGTTTGGTTGTGCAAAACCATGCTGGTCCACTCTGGGCAGGCAGGAGTGTCTCTTAGAAGAATGGTTCTTATAGTAATTTTTACCTCTGGGGATGCTTTATTCAAGGGAAATCTTATGAGGAATACCAATACCTAATAATCCGAGTGGATCATGGTTGATAGTATAGGGGAATGGTAAGACTCTCTTCTTTGTGGTGCCCTGGGGGGCCCTTGGAATAGCACTGGTCTGTTTGCAGAGAATGGGGATCAGAGTCAGGTGTGTTGTGGAGGTCTGACCTCGAGGAGACAGCATTCTTTAACAACGTGCCCAGTCCAGGAATTTAAGAAGAAGAACAGCACAAACCCAATAATGGTCAAGCACTGTTATGGGGTAGGCACCATCCTTAGCCCTTCACGTGGATTGTCTCACTTAATCCTCACAAGAAATGCAGGGTATGGTGTAAAGTTGGGGACCAGTCCCTTCGACTCTGATTGTGGCTTTGTGTATAGTCAAGATCCCTCCACCGTGTTCACAGACTTACTGAGGGCTATTCTATTCATGGTTCTACCTTAATCCAGAAAAAGGGAGGAGGCATACAGGGTGAGTCTAGGCAAGTCCCAAATGCAGAGCTTCTGGTCTTCCTCTCCCATGAAGCCACAAACATCGCCAACCTCTCCCAGTAAGGACAGGCAGCAGTGTGCACAGAATACCACCAACCAGGAAGCTCCCCTAAGCTGGGGTGTCTGGAGTTGTTTCTGGAGTTGTTTCTGGGGCTTGATCACATAGGCCTGACCAACAGCCCACCTTGCTGACCTGAGCCTCCAGGCCTTCAAGGTTGAGCTGATACCAACGAGACAAAGCCCTCTCTTTAAATCACACTGTCAGACCGTCTCATGTGACCCAAGAACATGCCCCTGTCCCACGGGGAAACAGAGACACTTTGATCAGGCAGTAGATCACCAGGCTGAAAGACTGGAGGAGCTGGGGGCAGGGGCCAGACTTTGGGCCAGGATAAGTTCTTTCCTACATGCGGAAATGCTGGAATTATGTTTCATTTTACACAGGAGAAAACTAAAACTTAAATCAGTCAACTAACAGCCTGTGACCTTGCAAACCGGGTCTTGAAGCCATAGAATATAACCCCAGAGGCTAAATCTTAACTACAATTTCTTACAGAGGTATTATCCAGGAAGAATTATCTGTACTTCACAGAATGGTTAATTGAGGCATCACTCTCTGTGATATCAAACAAATCCTATTCAGATAAGCCAACAGCATAATCCTGGTCTTAATGAGCCATCTTCCATCTCCAGAGTAACCAGGGAAATGCCCCTCTTTGGCTGATATTACCTGTCCGTGACCCTGACTTCCTGTGGCCTCACGGGCTGTGTTCAGCCATGAGAATTGTCATGGACTTCTAATGCACCAGCTAGTTCTCTTCTTTAACTGCTAATCCCACAGCCAGGGTGAGCCTTCCATCTAATGCATATGTATTTGAAAATGCGTGTTACCAAACATTTTCCTGCAAAATGCCTCTGACTGCTTCTAATTGTTTCTTTTCTGTACTGCTATAGTTGAAGAGTTTATAAAATATACTGTTGGCTCTTCTACATCCTGCAATAAGTATGAGAGACTCTATCCTTCCACCTTCTACCCTAGAGTTGCTTCTGATGCCTCGCTTTCTGCCTGTACCCCCCTGCCACAGCCATGGCGAGGCACGTCGCTCCTTCCGTTGCTTGGGTTTTGCAGTAACTGTGTAGGAAAGTCATGGTGGCCATATTTTCTCAGCCAAAATTTGGGACACATGGCCAGCCGGGATGACTGTACATATGGGTACACAGGACATAATATTTCTTTTCCAGAAAACCTGAGACATATGGTCTCCATATGTACAGAATCTATGGCCTCTCGCATGTCTATTTATTGATGCATTTCTAGTCATATGAATATGTAACAATAGTGATGTGATTTTTATAGTCTCGCTGTCAGGGCCTTTCCATTTAGGAAAGGTATTCATCATTTCTGCTTATGACAAAATCACTTCTCAATTTAGTGCCCAGTCTTACATTGTAAGTCATACATCTTGGATTTGATGTTCTGTAGTGAATATATTTTCTTCTATTTTAGGGATCTGTGCTCTGTCTAGGCCAAAAAAAAAAAAAAAAGAAAAAGAAAAAGAAAAAAGATTGTATGTATTCATTTGTTCTGGAAATGTCTGTGGAGGAGGTTGCTTGATGGGGAATCAATGTGGGAATGATTTCAGAGGAGGTGTGTGGAGAGAAAGCTTTAGAATGTATATTAAAGTTTATGAAGTTATTTCTCTGTCAACAAACATGAGTGTTTTGAAAGGAAGAATAAGTGATTAATGAAGGGAGGACAAGAAAATGGTAGAGAATAGAAATCATAATGGTGTGGAGGGTTTTTTTTCTCCCCGGCATCTGTCTGTCAGCTTGTGCCCAGGCCAGCAGCAGTGATGGAAAGTGGGGCCGACTTATGTGATATGCGGGGTGTCGATGAGATGCGCTTGAGAGAAGACAAGCATGGCGAGCATGCATATCCTGTAAGCCACAAATAATGGCATTCTGGTATTAGAGAAAAGCCTTAAAGTTAGCAAGAGATGATCTCTTTAGAGGAACTGAAAGGAGACACTCCAAGAAGAAAAATGAACACTTTGTAGCTGTTAAACTAAATCGGGCACAGTGCAGCTCATTATGGTGACAAGTGGAGCTGCCGTGATTGGCAGGCCTTCGACATTGCAGATTGACCTTCAGATAGACATGAAATCCAAGTTTGAATCTCCAAAGAGAGGGATGAATGGGACAGGATCCCCTTAATATTTTTCTTGTCATTAGGTGCTTTTCAACTAAATATAAACTCTACCCAAAGATCTGTGGGTTTTGGTAACAACAATTATCCAGCACCTCTCCCTAATTTAATCCTGGTTTTTGTTTTGTTTTGTTTTGTTTTTTTTGTTTGTTTCTTTTTTTACTGGGCTATACAAGGCATGTGTCCCTTACCCTCTTCCATTCTGTGCAGGGAAACAATTACAATTTGCCTAAAGCATGAGTCATTTCCCATATTCATAGATGAGGAGACAAATTCTCAACACAGCTTGGGTGCCCTTTGCCTACTTCCCCTGTGGTTACCCTGATGTTCCAAAGTGTCCTCTGCAGAGCTTCCTGGGTTCTGGCCCCAGCAGGGAAAGCTCTCGAACTTCTCATCCTCATTAACTCCTGCTCAGATTTCCGGTCTCTGCTCATGTGTCCCCTTCTCAGGAAAGCCTTCCTGATCCTCCAGATCCGTACACCTTGCCCTGCTACAGACCTCACAGTGCTCTGAGTCTTTACGGTATTCGGTGCAACGGTGGACTTAAGTCAAAATCTTTCTTCCTCACTAGCCCATGCTCTGCAAAGACAGGGTACCATCTTTTTTGCCTCTCCAAACCTAACATGTCACCTGTTATGGTGAATGCTGTAGAGTTTGTACCCGTCACCAGGTGGTGAGGTTGGTACAGGGTGGGGACTCATGACCTGGTACAGAGTGTGGTAAGAGTGGGTGCCATCCCCTGGTGTGGAGGGTGCTGCAGAGCCTGGGCTCCTCACCTGTATGCAATCTGCTTTAGCATGCTTGCTCATCGAGTATGCATTAGCTCGTTGCGTCCCTGGGAGAGACGTGCTGTCCTAACCCACGGTGTTCAGATGAGGAAGCTGAAGCATAGAAAAGATCAGTAGGTAGTAAATGTGGAAAAATAGTGAAACCCAGTCGGTCCGTTTCCACAACCTGTGTTTTTCATGATGGTGCTAAACTGTCTGACCAGACTCTCAGATTTTACCTCCTGGAGTTTATGCCTCCTTTTATTTTAGGAGAGAAGCCATATTTACTTGGGCTCTTAAACGTGAATGGTATCTTTCTACCCATCCACTTAGCCATTTACCCATCAATGCATCCTTCCTTCCTTCCCTCTTTCTTTCCTTCCATCTCTCCTTCCATTTTGTCACTAAACATTTTTAAATACCTAATATATGCTAGGGGCCATGGTTGGCACAGGGACACAAAGTTGAGAAATATCAGTTCCTGTCTAGAGGTATATATGCATTTATATGTTTATGTATGTATATTTTTCTGTTAATCTGTGTATCTATTTATCAGTATATTCCAATTAGCATCTATCTTCACATGTCCAGTGCATTCAGACTAGTGGCCGGGAGTTGAAATAACAGAAGTTAAAAGAAATGATTATGCCCATCTACCAGACAGAGGTCGTTTAGTACCTGAAAAAGTATGGGTTGGAAAAACTTGATGGAGGACATAACATCTGCATCTGGAAAGATAAAAATTAATTTGGTAGGCATATGAGTAGAGGAGAACATTAAAGGAAGTGGGAATGGCACGGTCAAGTGGGAAGGGTGAGGGGTGCGGGGAGAGAGTCAGTGCGGGGTCTTCGGGATATCAGGTAGCGTAGCAGGAGTTGAAGTGGGGCGGTAGACTGGGGGCAGATGGGAGAGTTTATAGATTGGGATTTTTATTCACAGCGAGGGGTCCACAAAGGCTTGAAGACAAAACCAGCTTTGTCTTTCAGTAAGATAAGCAGGGTCGCTCTGCAGATGAGGGAACTGGAGAGCACAAGCTCCGTTAGCAGTAGTGCCGGCTTGTCTACAGGTCGGAGAGATAAGGGACACGCTGCGTGTGGGGCTCTGACTCGTGCAGGGGTGTGGCTGTGGGTGGGCAATGCTCAAGTTGGGGGACATTTGCACAGCAGGACCTTTATTCATTTTATTTTTATTTTTTTGACCTTTATTAACTGGAAGATGTGTTTAATGCCTGAGAACTGTTAATGCTTGCAGTCATGATTATAAAGACCGATTTTTATTCTCTGTTCTTATGAAAGTTAAATTTCTAAAGTGGGCAAATGAGCTGTGTGTGTCCCGCAGGTGCACCTGCGTCATGCCGTCGGGGTGCGTCCAGGTGCGCGCACGTGTGTGTGTGTTGAAGCGTGCGTACCGTGTATACAGCGGATGTCCCGGACTGTGTGGAAATGGGCCACACTTTGAAGTGGACACGGCTTTTCAGAGTTTTGAGAAGGATTGCAGAGTGGTAGCGGGATGAACGCCCCGGCAAGGACTGGAGGAAGCCTCCAGGGATCCACTTGCCGCAGCAGGGACCATCCCTGGTGCAACGCTGGGGAGAGCTTTGCAAAGGACTTTGACAGCAGGTGGCTCTCCTCGGTCCTCCCCGCCCCGCGCGTTGGAGTCAGTATCGCCCGCAGCCCCACTGCTCCTCATTTGCCCTGCCTGTAAACTGGGGCTGCAAATACTCCCCGGAGGGGGCTGTGGTGAGCGCTCAGCAAAGGCCACGGTGGCTCTAAAATGGCCAGTGCAGTTGCTGGCTCATCAAGCACTAAGAGCAGCCAGGCAGCGTGGCGGCCAAGGTCATGGCTCATGGACAGGCAGCTGCCTGGGTTGCTATCCCAGTTCTGACGTGTAGAAGCTGTGTGATCATGCCGAAAACACGTGACCTCTCTGTGCCTCAGCTCCTCCCCACAGAGTGCAGTTAGTAAGTGTTCCTACCCCGGAAGGGAGCTGTGCTAGGCGCACTGGGATCCTTCGCAGCCTGCTCTTACCCCGGGAGCAAATTGCAGTTTCATAGAAAATCATTCCGACGACCAGGGTCCAAATCTAGAAATCCCGATCCTGTGCCTTTCTTATTTTCACTTCGATGATTTTTGAGGGTTTTTTTTTTTTTTTATGGTCACAAATAATTTCTGTGTATTTTATTTACATTGTGCCTGTCAGCGCACCATGGGGGTGTTGAGACAAGTGAGCTATTTTTGTTGAAAACAGTATTTTGGGGCTAAAGCAGTAGAGAAGGGGAGGAGAGACCTACTCTGATGGTGAAACCAGCCAGATTATGGGGGTTCGTGGCCAGACCCAAATCCCCGTGTTCCTCCTGGTTGTGCTGTTTCCCGATGAGGCAGGAAGTGTGGCGTGCATATTCCCGGGTGAGGCGAGCTCACCTGGGCACAGGTGCTCTGGCTTCTTCCTTCCCCTCCTTACCACCAGAGAGACAGTTCTAAGGAAGGCCACTTACTCCTGCTTTTGGCATAAGAATAGATCTTCTGGAATGGGACTTTAGGTGCGGCATTATTTTAGGACTTGACAAAATGGGGCACAGACTGTACAACCAGGAACTCGTTTAAATGGGATGTGCTCTGCAGAATGGAATCCGGTGTCTCTTGTGAGGCAGGGGGTAAAGAGAGGTTTTCCTTTGATTGTGTAATTGTTCACCTACTGCAGAGGGCAGAGGCATGTGTTCTAGGACTGGGGGAGAGAAAGCCAATTTGATCTCTTTTTCGGCACCATATTCATTTGCACGGGAAGGTTCAATTATTCCCTCATTTTCGATGCTATAAATGAGTTTGCTGGGCCAGTTCCTGACACAGGCTCTCTCATCATTATTCAGATTGGCTTTCGGTTTTCTAAACTGGTCCTCTGCCTACTGCTCTTGGAGCCCAGCCAGCATTTCGGAAGAGGATTAAATAATCTTCTCTCGCAACTTCCTACATGTTGTGCTATTTTGTTCTCTCCCAAATGTCATCCTCTCCTCACACACACGCACGTTTCCCGCGGGTGAGGACGGCGAGTGTCTCCAGGGCTCGTTTGCCGACGGCAGGGCCGGGGGGGCGGGGGGGGGCCCTACGTGGATGCCGAGCTGAAGCCGGGGCTGTGGCCGCCACGGGGAGGAAGAGACCACTGTTGGCCCACACAAAGCAGTTCGCTCTGGCAGAGAGAATTGATGGCAAGCACTGCCCAAGACAAAGTGAGGACACCCGCTCCCTCGAGGAGCCCCACTGCTCCCTGGGGACCCTTGACTGGAGCAGCTGACCTGGTGGGGCTTGCCTTGGATCTCTTGGCCGCGGACCCGGCCTGAAGGACTTGGAGCGTGCTCCCAGCTCCTGGAGGACTCGGGTGGACACGCGGCTTCTTGTGCGTTAGATGTGGACCGTGCTTAACGCACATGGCACCCTGCAGCGTGCAGATCCTGGGACGAGGGTTAAGTGGGAGAGAATTAATGTCACCTTTCAGGTTCCTGTCCTTGCTCACTGTGTAGAGTCCTTTTACCTCCAGTTTCTCCATCTGGTTTGAGCAGATCCAGGCGACTCTCAGCCCCTCAGACATATAGCAGGATCTGCAGCTGGCTTGCCAGGCAGTGCCGCCCATCCTGTGGACTGAACTAGCCTTCCGTTGAGTGTGTGAGTGTGTGAGCGTGGGGGAAATTCGTGTTTCTTCCCCTCTCTCACATTCTCTCAATTCCTCTGCCCGGGACTTCCCCGGTTCTCCCGCTCTCAGCTTGAGCTGCACGGTACCCTCCCCTGGAGACCCCTGTCAGGGTTAAGTTCTGCCCCCGCCCGACCCCTCACCTGCAGATGGTGCCCAGCAGGGGGTGTCTTAAGACGTGTGCCAGCTGGCTCCACTGGGCAGCCGGGACTCAGAGCAGGTGAACTCACCTGACCTTGGTTTCTCTCGTCCTAAGGATTCACAGCAGGGACCGGGAACTTGTGTGAACAGAGATAGCCCAACAGTAAGTCCCACAGTGCCGTGACACCTGTGACAACGAAGCTGTGAAGGCTGCTTGCGGAAGCCCAGAGGAAGGGACGCGCAGCCCCCGGGAGGAAGCCGGGAAGCCCCAGGTGATGGGCCCTGGAGCCGTGCAGGGCTTTCTTGGGGGACAGCTGTTGAGCAGAGGGAACAGTGGGCTTGCGGGCGGGGAGGTCCCCAACAGCAAGGAGCAGGAGGAGGGAAGGGCTGTGGTGAGACAAACGTGCTGGAGGGACAGACGGAGCTATTGGGAGCCGGACAGGGCCAGGCTCAGGCATCGGTTCTCACGTCAGGGCCTGCAGAGGTTTATATAGCCAGATGGGTTTGTGGTCAGTTCCGTGAGCTAAAATCCCATCACTGGGTATGATGTGCAGGATGCTGGGGTTAGAGTCCCTGAGGTCAGCGAGGTGATGGGGGCCTGGACCAGGAGGGGACCATAGGACCGGGAAGGCTGGGGTCTCAAAGGAAATTGACACATTTTCACGAATGACTGGTTTTCAGGAGCAAAGGAGGATGGATCCCATATTTTGGGGCCGGGCATCGAGTAGACGGTACTGCCATTAACAGAGGTTGGAGGCAGGATGAGGGCCTTTTTACCTTTTCTCTTCTCTTTTCCTTTTTGTTTTTCCTCATGGAAGAGAATAAGTTCAGGTTCACGTTTGTTAAACTTCAGGTGCCGGCAAGACCCCAGAGAGAAGGCAGCAGGTGGATAGTTGTACTGTGGGTCTGAGCAGCAGGGGAAGGCGAGGAAGATGTAGATTTGGGGGCCTGGGCCTTTAGGCAGAATGGCAGACATGTGAGTGGGCAGCGAGCCCAGTGAGGAAAAGGAGCAGGCTGTGGGCATGCTGCTGGGTGAGGAAGTCAGACGAGAAAGGAGGCCCAGGAGGAGCCTGGGGAGGGATACGCAGAGAATGAGAAGGCAGAGAACCTGTAGAAAGCAGGGCAAGAATGTTTCCTGCCCCAGAGTGATTGGGTTCATCTGTAGGACAGCTCAAGCTTCCTGGGTCCAAAGTGAATCTTCTTCCCCTTCCCAGGGCTCCCCTTGGGGACCCTTTCACATTCAATCATGAACCAAGACCTCTCCCTCTCTTTCTCAGATAAGCCCCCAGCCCTGTCCTTGCCATCGCCTTGACTCCGGGAAGAGTTCTTTCAACAGCTTCAGAATGTCTTGTCTCATGCACCCTTGCCTACTCACCAGCCCACCACCCACAGAACAAGGAAGAACATACTGTAAAAATGTGGTCTTGATGATGATGTCAGTGGCCATTGACCTGGGTTAAAAATCTTGAGTGTGGACGTGTGAAATGTAATTATTTTAACCCTTTAAAAGTCTTTCGAACAAGAAGTATGGGGTTGGAGTTCTCTAGTGCTGGGTTTCCCTCTGGTGCCGACATCCCAAGATGTATGCAGTCATGGCCAAATGTCCCCTGGGGATGGGCCCCTGGTTACAAGCACTGCTCTAGTCCCAAGTTTGACCTTGAGTGAAATTTACAGCCCTGGGAAATGTGGATGGATAGCCTGTCTTTCCATGGGGTAAGAGTGGGAAATCTGTCACCACGTATGGACAGAAATTGGGCCACTTTCATGCTGCTGCCCTCAAGAACTCTGTGTCTGAATGCCGCTTTCTGGGAGACCGTGGAACATGATCAAAAGTCAGCCTTGCCCCGCGACCTCTCAGCTTAAACAATGACTTTTGTACTCCGGAGATTAACGGAACTGGGGTTAACGCACCAGTCAGTCTGACCAAAAAACCGGGATCTCCGTTCTGGAGCAAGGACCTTCCCTCCCCGGCGAAGCTGTGTCTCTGCAGGCGGAGCAGGTACGATGCGCAGCGGCGGTGGGGCCTGGCTCTCACTGCGCCCACGGAACGCTGCAGGCATGGGAGGGCAGTGCGTCTGGCCAGCGGGGAACGTTCAAAGTTGGAGGTTCCTGTTGGAGTTGGGCCGCTTGACCGTCCACGATCCCAGGGCCATCTGACCTCCCTGGCGTCCATCTGATCTGGTATCCAGGAACCTGTGTGTGTGTGTGTGTGTGTGTGCGTGTGTGCACGCGTGCAAGAGTGAGGATGCTCAGAGTTTAATTAAGCATCTGTCTTGGGCTTGTGCCCAGATGCTTTGTGATGGGGGAGTCCGAAAATCAATAACAACAAAGACAGATAGGGTAACGCTAATGAGTTCAGTAATAACCCCTTGTAAAACATGGCCTACCTTTGCAGGCTTCATGGGGGGTTGGCGCATATTCGAATGCCAAGGAAGGCTGAGTGTGGACATTTGGGTGGGAGTGACTAGGGCCACCTGTGTGGGTCCCCGAGAAGCCCTGCTGAGCCTGGTGCTGCTAGAGAAACGGGTGGATGCCCGAGGGCAGGGCTGGCAGCCCCAGTCTCCCTGCCACCACCACTTAGTAATTCTGAGTCTGCATCCTCTTCCCAAAGTAAGAACACACCTGGCAGTCAGAGGTGGAGGTGAGATGAGATGTGGAACATGCTTCCTACCCTGAAGTGCTCCTCAGACAGTGGTGGGCATTACCTCTCGGGCAGCTCCCCCATCAGCGAGAAAGAACCCGGCCATTGCCCCCAGAGGAGAACTTTGAAGGAGGGGACCAGGAAGTGGGTCCTTCCACAGGCCCCTCTGCGAGTTCTGGGGGTCAACAGTCAAGTGGGGCCCTGGCACAGACCCAGCTCAAGAAGGAAGGGTCAGAGGAACTGTCACCTCCCAGGGTGCGCAGCCAGCTGAGCAGTGGGGGGCGGCGGGAGGCTGGGTGACTGCGGACCTGGAGCCCCGGTGGGGGTTTGTGGAAACTCGTGCACCTCTGTGAGGATAGTGCCCTGGGGGGCACCCTGTCAGGGTCTGCACAGAGCTCTGCTGGCCATCTGGGCATCTCCTTGCCTCTACAGCTCTCCGTCCTATATTTGACAGTGACAGCATCCAGCAGTGGTGACTTCTGCGTGGCGTCCATCATCTCATCCCATCCAGGTTCCCCTTGTGCTGAAATAATAGAATGGACCTTTTGCCATTTTAACTGTTACTAGGGTATAAGTCAGTGCCATTTACTGCATTCACACACTGTCATACAACCATCACTCTGTCTGTCCCGGAACCTCTTGTTTTACCCCAAACAGAAGCTAACTAACCATGACGTCCTGACTCTCATTCCCGCTCTTCCTGTCCCTGGTCACTCCCAATCAGCTTCTGTCTCTCAGAATTTGCCAATTCTAGATTTTCATGTACGTGGAAACCGACAGTATGGGACCTTTTGCATCTAGCTTTTGTGTCAGCGTACTGTTTCCAAGGTCACCGTCTGGAGCATTTGTCAGTACTTCATTCTTCCTGCAACGGAACTCCACTCCACCTGCTGTCTGCAGAGACCAGTCATGTGTGCTGGACACTAGGTTTGTTTCCACCATTCGGCTACTGCGAATAATTCTGTGACCACCACAAGCGTGCAGCTCATTTGTTCAGTTCCCTCTGGGGTGCATGCCTAGGAAGGGAGCTGCCGGGTCATGTGGGAACTCTATGGTTTGTGTTCCAAGGTGCTTGCTCTCTCCTACACCCTCTCCTGCAAGCCCCGGAGAAGGGCGTCTGCAGGAGCGTGGTCCCGGCTGTGGGCGGCAGGGCAGGGCCTCACTGACGTAGTCCTGCATACTCCTGGTCTGTTTGTCGTCCTTTCTGAAGGAGCCGGTGAGGAGGGCTCTCCGGATAAGCTGAGCGCACTGACACTTCTGGGACCTAGACCTTGAACCAGTCGGAATGTTGCAGACCGTCAGAGACCAGCGAGGTGCTGGAGGAGGCACAGGGGCCAAGGAAACAAGGCAAATGGATGCCAAGAGATGCTCTGTGTCCTGAACTAGGTCCCATTTCTTCAGGGGCCTCCTCGTCTACGGGAAGGGGGATTGCCTGTGGCTCCTTATTTCTCTATGTATTTTCCCAGTAAATTCAGTTTCCTGATGTAAATTTTGCCTCTTGTTCCTGCATACCCAAGGAGCCTAATTAAAGCTTATAGCTGCACACACACACACGCACACACACACACGTGCACATATGTCTGAGCTTGCCCCTTGCCCAGGCTGTGTCATTAGCAAGCCTGGCCGCAGGATTTCTGCCCCGCACCTCATCGGTGACTCACAGCGCCTCTCGGCTACTCCTCTTTGCTCCCATGGATCACTTACATACTTGTTCAGGTTCAGGTCGTAGGCTTCCACAGCCCAAACTAAATGAAGAGGCATAAGAATCATGCTACAAATTCAGGCTGCAGAGCATGCCAGACTGGTTAATAAAAACAGAACTAACAGAACTCTTTCCAGGGGTTGAATTAGTAAATCTGGACAGTTGCCTTCAGTTATTTCGGGACCATATGTAAATAGAATGTGAATAATGGATTTGGTTACTTGTTCAAAATAACTGATAACCCAATATTTCTTTGTCCCCACATGCTCAGGAAAGCTGTATCTTCCCACTCCCTTTTAAATTTATGGCCGAGCGAGTGAGGCCGGGTATTAGATCATGCTGTAAAGACAGGACCGGGAGGGGTTCGGGACCGAGGGCTGCTTCCCCACGGGCTGTGCAGGGTCCCGCGGCCACTCTTCTGGGGGGGGTCTCAGCCCCAGCAAAGTCAGAGGCCTGGATCTCCCTTGCACTTAGGGCTATTATTTTGTTAACTGTGTTCAGGGGCAGGGCACAGCCCCACCGCGGCCTCCGGGTCGTCTTTCTGTCCTTTGCCAGCTCTGCATCCAGGTCCAATACAGAATCGCCCTCTCTCAGCCCTGTTGGCACCCTTTGGAGGCGGGGGTAATAATACCCATTGCATACTTATGGTGAGGATCAATCAGAAAACAGAAAGGTTTACATTTGGGGTCATTGGTGCTCCTTGGAGTAGGAGTTTCTGCACTGTACTTACAATGAGGGCAGAGGGGCTCATGGGCCCATCAGAAGTGACTGCGGCCTTCCGGCAGCTTAGCCTTGGTGAGAACACTCTGCAGGGTGTCCTCGCAGGGCACGGCCTCTAGCTTTCAATGCATTCTCAAAATGATCTCTGAAAGTGTGTAAGACACACTGCTCTGGTGTCTTTCTTTCCGGAAACGGTGCTGTGATCTCTTTTAGAGACTCTCCAACATTCTTTCTATTATTGGGACCTAACTCAGCCTCCCACTTGGCCATTCGGTTGGGCACTGAGAACGTCAGCCTAGTTTCACAGCACTCTCCCAGGCAAGGAGCAAGTGGGGAGTTGGTGCTACCTGGTTAGGGGATGGCTCCATTCTGCTAGCCTTTTAGCTCATTGTTTGAGATGAACTCATTTTACAAACAGCTGACCCTCCCCAACCAAGAAACAAATCAGATGCCTCTTTCACACAGATTGATTCATGGGCATTTTCTTCTATTTCTGATCAGGGTGGGCAGGTAATGAAATTCAGTCCCCAGGTGTGCATAAACCGCATAATAAAATCCGGTGTGAAGTTTGTATCTTTTCCTATAAAAATGCATTTGCATTACAGCAGCTGCTATTACTCTCTCCAGCTTGGCGGCTAACTCAAATTTCACCCCTACCTACGCAATGAAAGAATTTGAATTACATGGGTAGTTCATTATATTATATAAGTAGGGAGGCACTTTGGAAGAATATAAAGAGGCCATAAAAATGGATTAAAATCCAAAAGGTTTCGATGGCTTTTCTGTTTATTCAAATGCAATAAATGATAGATTGAAGTCAGTTTATTTGAACCAAACATTTCCTCTGATATGAGTGCCTTCCTTTCATATATTTGCATTTAGCAAGTCACAGGGCATTAATAAAATACTTAAGAAAACAAAGAAACAATACACGTAAACCCAGATGGATTGCTTCTCTTTCGGCCGTTTGTGCAACTCCTCAGAACGCGTGTGTGCCCGTGTACATGCACAGATTTCAAAGCCACTTACTCTTCTTCGTGGCTGGATAGAGTGTATTAGTGGAAAATTGTTCCTTGTAGGAAAAGGTAAAATATGGAGGTAGGTAGTTCTTGGGTTTGGGAGTTACAACCTTTGATCTTGTTTCTGCCCTTTTTGGTAGATCTGGGGACCCGGCGGATGACGTGCCCACTGGTCTGCGTAGCTGTGGGACCATTATCTCTGGGTTTCTCTGTTGAAAGTCCAAGCATCTGACAAAACCATGAGCTTTCTTTTTTTTTTTTTTTTTTTTAAGATTTTATTTATTTGACAGAGAGAAACACAGCCAGAGAGGGAACACAAGCAGAGGGAGTGAGAGAGGGAGAAGCAGGCTTCCCGCCGAGCAGGGAGCCCGATGTGGGGCTCGATCCCGGGTCTCCGGAATCATGACCTGAGCCGAAGGCAGTCGCTTAACCAACTGAGCCACCCAGGCGCCCCAACCATGAGCTTTCTGAAGGCAGGAGCGAGGCCTTAAAGTAGTTTTAGGAGGAGTTTCATAGCTGTTTTCGTCGCTTGTTGCAGGAAGTTATCTTTCTCCCACGTCTTTTAGGTTTGGTGCATCGTGGTAACGGTCACTGGTTTTCAGTGGGCTTGCTGTCTGGCACCCAGAGCGGCACAACATGTCCTTGGGGAGGGTGCCTCCCTTGACTTCTCCAGTCCACAAAGGGATAGGAAGTGGCTTCTGCACCAGGAGCTCCCTGAGGGCCTTCGACCATCTCCAAAGACCAAGTTGTACTTTTAATTCAATTTGCTCATTTAATATGTATGGAAAACTGACTCCACCACGGTCAGTATCACGACTTCTGCTCTTGATGGATTATCCGGTTAATCCTTATATGGCAGGAGAGAAGTGGAAATTGTTTTTACTCATTTTTTAAAAAAGATTTTATTTATTTATTTGAGAGAGAGTGAGTGAGAGCAAGCATGAGAGGGGAGAGGATCAGGGGGAGAAGCAGACTCCCTGTGGAGCTGGCATCCCATGTGGGACTCGATCCCGGGACTCCAGGATCATGACCTGAGCCAAAGGCAGTGAGACTCACAGAAATCCCATAAGAAACCTTGTAGGCCCCCCAGACTCCCAACTCAGTCACATACAAGGCAACATCACCTTCAAAGAGGAGGAGAGAATTATATAATGCATGATTCACTGTAGTTATTTAACAAAAATTTTAAATTTTTTGAGGCACTGGATAAATGACTTCTCAAATTATTGAGTCTAATTAGAAATAAAGGCCAAAAAATACCCAGATGGATTATTTGCAGATTTAGAAAAATAATCATTTTCTGATACTAAGACATTACTGCTGTTAAAATGTGAATTTTATTTAGTTTTTATTAAGCTCCTTGCAAAGGAAAAGGGGTCAGCATGATACCTGCTGAATTTTCAAGATGGTTCCATAAACAATGACAAATAAATTGTAGAATTTTTCAAACAAAACAGAAAACAACCAAACGACCTCTGAAGACAAAATATAAAACCTGCTATTGTTTACCTTCTCTCTAGACTGGCCTTAGGGAACAATGACCATTTCTTTGTGTTTATAAAAATTAAGATCAACTAATGGCTTAGATTGTCACAAATCAAATGTTTATCTTGAGAAAAATGTTAGCTCGATTAATATTACAATTTATCAGTGTTAACACTCCTCTGTCATAAAGTATCCCTGCGATTGGAACCCAGTGTGATACGGACATGTTACACTGAACCTGATCTTGGTTTACTAAAGGAGCTTCATGGGCAGGAGACCAGACTAAGCCAACCCAAGTAGGCTTTTTGGCGTAAGGATTATTTTGAACTGATTATTTTTGAGAAACAGCAGACATAGGGGAGGCTCCGAGAACAGAATAGGTGTTCCCCCTTTTGAAAGGAAAATTTACATTTATAAAGGAACTCTCAGTGGGTACCAGGAAGAGGAAGATTTCTCTAATTCCCAGAGACTGATCAGTGGAGAGAGGAATGACCCAAATCTGCATAACAAACCTTTCCCCTGTTTATCATACTTCTCCTGGTCACCTTCCTATAACATAGCTGGGGGTTGTTCTGAAGCTCTAGCCCACCTCTGTGTTACTTCTCCCTGTTTATGGGAGATAAACAAGTTACAGTTTGTTTTTCTCTTGTTAATCTGTCTGCTGTAACAGGGATTCCCAGCTGAGAATCTGAAGGATAGAAGGGAACTATTTGCTTTTTCCCCTACAGGGGTTCCCAGTCCTAGATCGCTAGACATTCTTATCTGCTGTTGACTTTCCTTAATCTTACGAAAATTAGTGATGGGAAACCTCACTGAAATGCAGTAGGGAGGTTGCAGCAGCAACTTCCTGTTGCAGACCCAACAGGAAGAGCAGGACTTGACCTTACTTGACCTTGCAGGTAGGTACCACTCCACAATGGGCTCTCCTCGTTCTTCCCCCCAAGCCGGGCAACAGCTCAGTCCCCCGTTTCCTCCAGTGGACTGACCGCCTTCCCATCTTACCCCTTTCCTACTTAAACAAGCACACCTCTCCTGTGTTCCCCTCAACTAGCCAATGGTTTTGCCTCAGCTTCTCTGTCCTGGACTGCAATTATTTTATTCCTGAATGAAGTCATCTTTCACTGGTAAGATACCGTGCAGTGTCCATTTTTAACATTAACAATCTTAAAATGCATCTTCTGTACTTTTAACCTACAATCAGGATTTTTTTTTCTTTTACGCTCTTAAAAATTACATAAGTATATTCATTGGAGAAAATTCAGATAAGCCAACAAAATTCACTCATAATCTCACTCACCAACCAGAGAAAACAATGATTAAATTTCTGGACATTTCAGACTTTATAGTTCTCTCCAACTGTTAGTTCACAAACAAAGCAGCATCATATTATACAGAGTTTCCTGTGTCTTCTTTGCAATTAATATATCATAAACCTCTTTCCATATCAATAAATATACGTAGTTGTTATCATTATAAATGAAAATACTGTTATGACTTAGGTTGTCCGTAATTTCTCAACTAATTGCCAGTTGTTGGATATTTAGGCTGCTTATAATTTTTTCTTCTTATAAACAGCATGATACACATCTTTTTTTTTTTTTTTTTTTTAATGCAGTGATTTGCTTAGGATGAATATCTACAAGTGAAACTTCCGGGGTCAAATGCCTTTGCTTTTATTAAAGCTTTTGCCATAACTGCTCTAAAAAAATCTAGCAATTTGTATTCTGTAGATATATTACTATTTGCTAATTTGATAGATAATTATTACATTTTATTGGTTTTGGTTTATGCTGTTCATTAGTGAAGAACATTTATTCATTTACTCCCCAGAAATTCTTTTATAATTAGTCCATTCATGTTCTTTACCTATGTTTTCATAGGTGGTCATCTACAGTGTTATTTATTTCCAAGAGTTTTTTAAACATATATTAAGCGTATCAATTATTTGTACCTCCTACTTTCTGTACTTTTGTAGGCCTTTTCCAGTTGGCCTTCTGTATCTAACTACATGCACTTTCCTCACTGGGGCTGCCCTTGTAGCTGTTCAGTGTGTCTTAGGAATTCAGGCTGTCCGTCTTCTACTCTGTAGGTTCTGTGTGTTAATCAGAATGAAGCAATAGTTCCCCACAAAGTTATGAGAATATTCATCTATATTTCCTTCTACTAACTATAGGATATTAATATTTATGATGAAAAATTGAACTAACCTAAGACAAAAAAAAATAAGAATGTTGACCCAAACTGGTTCCCTATATGTTGAAAATTCTGTCCAGGCTTCCTTTACTGAGTCAACCATCCAATTAGTATCGGCTGTCTGCTTTAACCCAAAGGAAAGGTATGCCCTTCGAGGACATTGCACACCATTTCCTGAAAGCAAATGGGCCCTTTGTCCCTTTGTTTGAAACCTCAGGACCTCAGATTCCTGATTTGAAACTACTTACAGGGGTAATTCAGGCACCCCTGATTCGGATGCCCTTCTGAGTTCTTTCCTCTTTTCTTCTCCTCTGCCTCATCATTTGGCTGCTCAAGAGTAGGTCTTGTCACATCTCCCCTTCCTTGCTGTCCTTAATCTGAGTCAAATGGCTTACGACTGTGGGCAAATAGTCAAGCGCTAAGAGTGGACAAAGAGAAACTACGTGGTTCTCAAAGCAGCAGCCCTGACCTTGGTTCCCAGCTTCCCACTGAGACCCAAGTTCATGTTTGTGCATCTCCTCTCCACCTCTCCCTAAGCTGCTTTGATTCTGCTTTCAGGGGACAAAGACAGAAATGTCCTGTTTCTTTGCTTGGGAAGACAAGTGGCACCTCGGATTGGGTAACACTCAGTGTGCACTTGACCCACGAGGAGACCTGCTGGGCATTTTCTCAAATTCTCCACCTTACTTAGGAACTCAGTTCCATTTATTCATCCAACAAATACTTATTGATCCACTGTAATGTGTCTGAAACTGATGAAAGTGTTGGAAGTAGAAAACAAGCCAAAGTTCCTCAATTGCTTTCACTCTTCTCTGTATTGCTGCTGATGATTTAAGCACCTGTCCTACTGCTCTTCCCTGCACTTCACCCCTGGATTATATGCGTCCCGGGGTCAGGCATCCAGGTCTTATTGATGTCTGCTTTCCACTTTGCACCTAGCACCCATCAGGGATTCAGTGCTTCTGCTGAGCTGAAATCATAGAGTATGCTGCCTTTCCTGTGCACACCGTCTCTCTTCTCATCACAACTATAGGGCTTAGGAAAATCCCAAGGGGGCATTCAGAGCGAGAGGGTAGCATAACAGTAACTTCTCGCTTCTATTCTGCAGATACGCCTAAAAGTGTTGCTTCTCAGTTTTGGCGCTGCTGACACTTGGACCAGATTATTCATACCGTGGGGCAGCTGTCCTGTGAGCTGCAGGGCATTTGATGACCTTCTCAGCCTCTGTCCAGTAGATGCCAGTAGCATCTGACTCCCTGCTTGTGACAACCCAAAATGTCTCCAGACATCAGTAACTAACCCCAAAGGGACAAATTCTCTTTGATTGAGAACCACTGCCTTAAAGATTTGTGGTAGGTTAAATATGGCCGAGAATTCTTTGACTCTACATCTAAGACACAAGAGGGTCTTTGTTCTCTCAAATTTGTGATCACTTTATCCGGAAGTACACTGCAGAAGGTGTCATGCCGGCTTCTGAGCTGAAGCCTAAGGGAGCAACTTGACCTTGGAGCTCTTGACCAAGGTCGGTAGGAAATCTGATTGCCCTGAGGCCACCATGCTGTGAGAGCTGGATGCACCTGGAGAGGTGGAGAGGCTCCGGAAGGGGGGGTGTGTGTGAGAGACAGAGACAGAGACAGAGACAGAGACAGAGAGAAGAGACATCTCATGCACACTGAGGAACCCTGAGGTAGTCTTGGAAATGGATCCTCCAGTCCCTGCTGCCTCGGACCAAGTGGGTCAGAGATGAACCCCTCCTGAATTCCCAACCCCCAAACCATGAGCTCCATAAAATGGTTGTTTCAGTCCCTACATTCTGGGATAGTTTGAACCCAGCAATAGATAACTGGAAAAAAATTCTTTTTAAAGAGAAAGTTCGATAATTGATTATTTACCATATACACATCACTGCTTTATGTCATAAGCACAATTTCGATAAACAAAGAACATAGGGACATTAGGTATCTGTTGTGAAGCCACCATGACTTCTGTTCCCAATGGGCAATCCTCGTGATGTTCTTTCATTTATCTCTCTCCCGTCCAGGTGACAGCAGGAAGTGGAGAATTGGTAACATGCTTTCTTCTCCCTATTAGTATTTAGTTTTTAAATTCAAAAGTACTTTATTATTAGCTAATTCACTTAATGGCCTTTTAAAATATGCAAATTTATCTTTTTCAATTAAGGCTTGATAATAACAATAAATTGGAAGAGAACTTTTATTTTTATTCTATCCTCATTACATACAGATATAGTTAGAGGAAAGGGACTATTTGTTAAGGGAATTATTTTGCTCTAAGTCACTAAGTGAATATTATTGGGAAAAATGAAATACACCACATGGCCCTAAGTATGGAATTGTGGTTTTCCGAATATGACCTTTTTTTTCCCCCTCTTAACTTCCGTAATTCTATTGTGAAACCGCATCACGTTATGCTTTAGGTATCTGCGATGACTTATCGAAACAACGAATATGTGCCTCAAGACCCAAGTCTACTTCGAACTGTCTTAGAAATGGTGCTGAGCAGAGGAAAACTTCCTGTCTGTGGGAGCTCAGACCTCTGCATCTCAGTTCCTTTCCCTGGAGAGTGCTGTACTTGCTCCCCAGGTGCATGTAACTTTTAGGATATTTCCAATTTTTAGCAAATATAGTCTACCTTGAAATTGACTTCAATTATAATGAAAAAAAATAGATGAGAAAGCACTTATTACTAGAAAAAATACCTCTCACAATGTGCTTATTTAATCCTGACCATCTAACATTGTTGGTTTCATCATTTCTGTTTCATGAATGGAGAAATAGGCTCTGAGAAGGTAGGTGATGATATATGCCAAGGTCCACAGTTAAAATGGAAATACACACTTTGGATCTCTGGACTCAGAACTTCTCTCCCGAGGACTTTACAGGAGGATATTCCCTCCATCAGCAGATGTCACGCAGGATCGAAGTGTTGCTCATAGGGCTCGCTGGGCTGGGGGTCAACATGATCAGTAGTAGGCTCTTGGACTCAAGTGTGAGCAGGTACGTCAAGAAGGGTGAAGTCAGTCTGGATACCCCTACGAGTAAAGACAGTTCACTAGATATTGCTAATGGATTGCTAGATTAAATGCGAACTCCTTAATTACAGGCCAGTTAACTAGTTTGGCTTCCTGACCCTCATGGTGCCTCTGAACTGAGAATCTGGTTGGGAGTTGGTGGGTTGAGTGAATAATAAGTCAAGAGCCTGATTTCTGGCTGCACATTAAAATCTCCTGGGAACTTTGAGAAATCCGAGAATCCTGAACCTTTCTGATTCAATTGCCCTGTGTTGGTGGACCAGACATGGACACTATAAAAAATACCTGTTTTCAAAAGGAAAACCACTGCTTTAGGATGAGAGATTTTCTTTCCATCCTCCAGTGGTTATTATATTCAGTGTAATAACTGTGTTTATTGCCGGCTATCTTCTCTGCCATATGTCAGATTTGTGTAATAAACACCTCTCAACAATTATTTGTCCAACAGTTACTTGTCATGTGATAACAGGAGGTTTTGGTGACTTTACATTCTTTTTTCGGTCACATTCATGACAATTTCACCATCAGGGATAAAGCCGCAGTGAAGTTTAATCCTGCCAATGCTGTAAGACAACTTGACTCTAAGTCCTCTTGGGCCAGAAACTGCCTTTGCCCTGGGGGCCACGGAAGGGAAATCTCACTGCAGCAGGTGGCCCCAGCCTCTCACACCCTCCCTGGTATGGACGCTGTGATCCTGCACCTCTAACATCTGCTCTCAGATGGTCCCTGAGAGTCGTACTGTTCTTTTTAACTGAGAATTGGTCATAGAAAAAAAATGCAATCTAAGAAGGGCTCCTCCTGTCCCTTCCACATTTTGCACATTCCCTTTTATACACAGGATGGGGCAGCCAGGGTGTGACGGCCCCCCAGCTATGGACCTTGACACCTACAAGGTGCTCTTGGCAACCCCTGTGGAGGGAGGGAGCGGTGTGGCCCTTGAGCTCCATCCTGATGGTACACCCTTTCTTCACCTTACAGGGTTCCCCTAGCTCTTTACAGCCCCGTGTCCTCATTCACTAGTCATAGGCTGGTCTCATGTTTCCATGGGCAGCTTTGGATATAGCCCTAGACTCTTAAGAAAATAGTACCTTGGGGACAAGCTGACCTGCCCAGCCACCCTGTACAAAGGAAAGCCAAACAGACATTCTTTACTTTCTGTTCCTGGATCTTTGGCCATCTGGTGAAGTCCATGGACTCCTTTTTAGAATAATGTTTCTAAATGCACAAACCCCTATGTTTATAAAGGAAACAAATTATATAAAAGTGTAGTTATCTACTATGAAAAAATAAATTTGTGATAACCTAAGTGCTTATTAATGAATGAAATGACATCTGATGTGCATCAATGACTAGGATAATTTAGAAGCCATGATGAATGACATTTGCAACAATGTATGTAAAATGAAACAATGCTAGTGACCTCACTTTGGCAGGCTGCCCACTCTAATAATCAAAGGAGATGCTAAATTTGCATTAGCGGTGAGTGAAATAAAGACAGTCTTTTCCCGTCTGAAGGCCCCACTATGTTCTATCCTCTGGCTCCATAGATATTTACAAAATGGATTTTTGCGGAACGTTTATAGGTATTAGGATTTTAAACAGCTCTGTGCTTAGAAACACTTGGAACATACTTTGTTGAACAAAGTAAAACAAGTTCTTTTACTGCAGAGCTTTTTAAGATCCTTCAAATCTATTCTAAATCTCCAAGGGGCTGTTTTCAAACCACTGCACCAAGGAGCTCTAGAGAGGAGCGCATCCTGAAGCCAAGAATGCACTTGGGGAAGGACTTTTGTAAGGAGGGAGTGGCTGCAGCACAACAGAGCCCCAGCCAAGGTCACAGTGGGAAGGGCTCCCTGGGTGGAAAGCATGGGGGCACTAGACCATGCTCTGCAAGGACACAGTGCCTCTGCCTGGAGTGGTCCTCCAGACCTGGGAGCCTGCAGCTGGTGAGTGTGCCCCTCCGCGGTAACTTCAGATTCTTGAGAATTGAGCAGCCGAACTGCCCATGGACACCCTGCCTCTACCCAGTCTGCCTTGCAGGCCGTGTTCTCTACTTCCTCACCTTCAACACTTTTCTCCAGGAATTCAGGGTCATGAAGACCCATTCTTTTCATGCAGACTGTGTGTTTTTTATCCCGCTTCTTTCTCAAAGGGAAATAGGTTATTTTTTCTTACATCAGGGATACAAGACTCAATAATAAATGTTACTTACTGAGCATGCATTTCGTGCCTGGTGCTGTGCTAGGAGGTTCACTCCTGCCCCAATCCTGGAAACTACGCTCCAGATTCTAGATCACAGCCTCCCTTGAGGAGAAAGCAGGTGACAGCTGACTGGTGCCTTCAGGCTTCATGGCTCTGAGAGTGGTGGCGGCCACTGGAATTGGGGAGGTTTACTTGCCAGCCTTCAGATGCCTTGTCTCCTGGCACTGGGAAGGGATGGGATGGAGCCAGGAGACCGGGCTGGGCATAGTAAGGAATGTGGAGTGCAGGGACATCACCGTGTCGACTGTCAGCCTGCCTCCTTGAGAGGACCAGCTGCTGTTTCTTTCTAGAGAGCACTCCATCTTTCCTTTGGATGACCAAAGAAATCATTCAAGAGTGAAATGAAGGGCTCCTTATCTCCCTACAGGATGCAAGCTCAATGTCGTGAATTGAGAAGATGGTAATTGACCAATCACACACTAAATGAATACACCGGACCTTCACTGATGGCCAGCAATTTCATGCCATAATTGACAATAAACCACCACTCTTGAAAATATTCATGCAATAGCGTCAGTGCTTCTATGTGCTCTGGGGATTATATTTTCATTTCAGAAAGTACAATCTCATTTCCACCACCTCCCCCTCCCAACTCACTGCTTTCCACATCCTCCCAGATTTTCAATCTCCACTTCCTGGCTTTTGCTTGTTGGACCTTTAAGCATACTGAAACTTGAGGCAACATAGCCACTGCTCAAGTATTTTCTTGTCATTGATACCTACCAGATACCTAAGCTAGAGGGGTTGGCATGTGTTTTATATCTGAACATTTTTTATTAGATATGTAGTTTCGTACATGTGCATCAGAAAAGTGATCTGAAGCTCTTTTATTATATACTTTGAGTTGAAAGAGCTTCTTAGTTTCTCCAAAAGAAGACCAGTCCTTTAGAATTTTTTGTTTTACAAACATTCACTTACTGAACGTGTACTCCAAGCCAGGCACTGAGTTAGGCATTTGGATACAGAGAGATGCTTAGTGCAGTCCTGCTTTGAGAACAACAGAATAATTTCTGTGTTATTAAAGAAACAGTTTGATCTAGATGTTTAGGGATAAAAGAAGATTAAAATGCAAGATTAAATAATCTAGTTATCCCAAAGAGATTATCTGAGGAAAGATATTTAATTTTTAGAAATGATTACATAATCTTATTTTGACCAAGATGACTGAAACTGAAGTTAAAGCGGTATTTATTGTCCATACTTGAATGTGTGTGCAATTAATTATATCATATGTTTAAGAATACGAAATGCGGGGGTGCCTGGTTGGCTTGGTTGGTTAAGTGGCTGCCTTTGCCTCAGGTCATGATCCTGGGGTCCTGGCATGGAGCCCTGTGTCCCAATTCCCTGCTCAGTGTGGAGTCTGCTTCTCCCTATCTCTCCAGCCCTTACCACTGCGTGTGCTCTCTCTCTCTCTCTCAAAGAAATAAGTAAAATCTTTTTTAAAAAAGTGTATTAAATGTATACATAATACAGAAGAACATTTTCATTAAAACCATGGCTAAGAATTTAACATCACTGGAATACTGTGTGTGTGTGTCTGTATTTGTTGGGAGAGTTATACATAAGCTTCAATAAATCTGAATTTAAGGTTTAGTCTTTTAACCAGGAAATGTATTAAAAAGACTCTGGAGAAAAAGCAAGTTGATAATTTAATGAAAAATTTGGATGATCCAATGAAAACTAAGCCAAAACTATGTGCTACTAGGGTTTTTTCTGAATTCTTCAGAGCTTATTTTAGCTTCAGGTATTTAAAAGTCAACCCTGTTTTGATTTAAAGGTTTAAACAGCTTAGAGTTTTCTAACAGAGATTTGAAGAATTTGAGGAAGGGTAGGCCAGTTAATCCTAGATGTGAATTCAGCTGAAATACTGATTCAGAGTTTAAAAAATCATAATAGTTGGCAGAAATGGGGAAGCATTTTATTCCCCTTGGATGTTTAAATTAATCTTCAAATGCTTTTCTGGAGATCAGAGATAAAGGTTGGCACCTGATCTACCTTGGCACTTCTGCTGAGTAAAATCAAACTAAGCACAGAGCCTTTGTGATCCCGGACCCAGGTCCCATATCGGTCTCCCATATCTGCTGGATTGTTGCCTCCCCAGTGAGTCGGTGTAGGGCAGCGACATCCCAGAGAAGCTCTGGTTCTAGCGTGTTACGGGAGGGGAGACCTAAAGCTCTAGTGAATGGAATAACGTGCTGTGAGAGATTGTGGATCAGGACAATGGGAAGAAATACTCAAAGCCAACACTGAAATAACTCTCCATTCTTGGTACAGTTAGGATGAAGTCTGAAATAGTCACTCTTGGTGGTTTAGAATTTAAACTCCAGAGAAGAAAGGGAAGACATCCTGGAGGGTCTTGTAGTGTAATGGGAAGAACTCTGCATGGAAAGTTCTGGAAAGCTGAGTCCATCCTAGCAAAGACCTTTATGGGACAGTTATAAGTGTCAGTAGATTGGGAAGGACAGGGGGTTCTTGGAGATCATGGCTTTAGTGTTCCTCTTTCCCTTCTAACAGCCCCCATGCGGACACTGGTGGCTTCACCAGTGCTGGTGGGAGGGTTCTGAGGGAAGTCTTTTCAGCCTCAGCATCCTCTGCTGTACCGTGGAACTAATCCCATGTGCCTCGTGCAATGATAGGTGTTGCTGGACAGTTGTATCAAACCACATAGAGTAACTAGTATACTTATAATGACTAGGAAACATATTTTAGGCGCATGTGTGTGTAAAAGCTTTTTCCAGTCTCCTATATTTGGTTATTTTTAACCTTAATTCTCTGCTATATTTACTGTACATCTTCCTTTTTATTCAATTTTATTTTTTAAATAAAGACTATATTTAAGAGGTACAATGTGATGATTTCCCATATATACATAATGAAAAGATTACTATAGACAAGCTACCTAACGTAACATATCTTTTCACATGGCTACCATTTTGTGTGTGTGTGATGAGAGCAGCTGAAATCTACTCTTTTAGCAAATTTCCATTATTCAATATTA